>BSBK01006270.1:670000-882263 GCA_027943335.1 Chamaecyparis obtusa
TTACCCTTTGGGCCACTTAAAAAATTTATAAGGCATGTGCATTAAATTTTATTACCCTGGTGGCTTTTATTTTCCTAAGTTTCCATGCGCCTAGCTTTATTTTTTTCTAAGTTCGGCAGCAATAATTTTTCCTAAGTCTAGCGCTTTAATATTTCCTAAAGTTTTCGGCCTTTATCCTTTCCTGGGCCCGGCTTTCTGACACCATCTTGATCCAATGATAGGTGTAAGATCTTATGTGATGTGTCAGAGGGTCGTGAAGTTGCGCCAGCCATTGATTCTCTTTCACGACAAAGGCTTTTCGATGTAATGGGTCCACATGCCAGGTGTCCTAGGTCAGCACTTTCTCATTGGTCCACGTATTAATGACTCAGAGTATTGTCAGTGGGGCCAATGATTTCGGAGGTTCAGTGGTTTTGACAGTGGTAGAGCATCGACAGCCAGTGTATGATCTTAAGGGTTATTTCTGACACATGAGGCTATAAGACCAGCTGTTGATTCTTTTCTGTGTCAGAGGTTTGTCAGAATAGGGGTGAGATTCTTCATCGACATTGGGTGTGTGTTCTAATGGAATCTTCATGGCTTATGAGGGCTTAAGCCTAACCATAGATTTGCTTCATGTCAGGGGATCTGTCATAGCAGTATAAAAAGGTTGATCCAATGGTTGTCGTAAGATTTGATAGAATATGTCAGAGGTTTGAGATCTTCCGACAACCATTGATCTCTTTTCAGGTGGGCCCAGTTTTTGGTCTAAGGTTTTTGGCGATTCAGACAAGTTTTTGGTGGCACCGATAAAGTCTTTTGTGTCCACTCATTCGCAAAGTTTTTGGCAGAGTTCTAAAATCTTTTAGTGATTCAGCGAATACGTGTTCGCTGAATCTCTAGATAAAGTGGCAGTGTTCTAAATTTTTCAGCGAATTGGCAAAATGTCTTTGGTCACTAATTTGCTAGATAATCAGTGGGCCCGAGGGATTCTAAAGAATGCAGAGATGGAGGATCTGACGGTTGTTGTATCATCGCATAGAATCTTTTGAGGCTATGCGACCTTACGATAGTTATTCATTTTAAAGCTTATAAAGAAGTGGGTCCAATACACCAATTCATCGCTGACGTGCTTTTTTTTTCATTGGTTCGAAGGTTTTATGAGGTGGAAAAGTGATTTTTAAAGGTTTTGTTGACTGTTGAAGGATTCTATTAGCTGCTCGATCTGCTGGGAATAAGATAGATCAATGGTCATGTTTTAAAGTTGAGCCGGTTACCGTTTTTTATTTGAATTCAAATTCCTGCAGGGTTTTTGCTAGGCTTTTGATGCAGAAGGTTGTAAAATGAAGCGGTGGCTGAGAATTTATTGTTTCAGGACATATTGTAGTTGGGGAAGGATACAGAAGACATAAGTTACTGCTAGAATTTGATTTTTGTTCCTATGATGCCAAGCCAAATGAATATCAGGGTTGATTTTTTGCAGAAGGGCATTCATTGCAGTTTGACAGTGGGCTAATAAAATCAGATTTGTTGAAAAGGAGCCGGGGATAGCACTAAAAAAATAAAGCATGTCAGCTCAGTTGAAAAGATCTCACTTGTTTTAGTAGTGCAGATATTGTAAACCCTTTAGGGTTGTTGTAAAGTCTTTTAGGTTAATTTTGGTAACCCTAGAATGATCGGTTGCTTGTTGCATCTCTTGATAAAAGGGATTTTTCATGATCATTCTGGAGGAGGGAGAGTTTTAGGGGTTAAAAAGATAGTAATTTTTGAAACCCTAGCTTCCCAGTCAAGGATTGTAATTTTTTGATATCATTTTATCAAACAATAGAGAAGAAGTACAGGTTGTTCTTATCTTGCAAGCTTACTATTTTGGATACTGTATGCATATGGTGAAAGGTTATACGTAATACAAACCTTAGATCTTTGCTCTCCTTCGCTCTATTCTTTGAATCTTTAAATCTTTGTATAAAGGTTTATGTGAATGTATTAATGCTTTGAGTTCCAACCTAAGGTTAGATTAAAATATTGCTCAAAGTGGGATATGTGTTCTTAGAGTTTATGTGAAGGATTTTCATAAGTAGGAAAGAGTTGGGATATATTTGTATTTATGTCTAGAGACCAATTTCAGACACCATTGTATTCATCCTTTTCCTTGATATTTTTCCCAATGGATAAGGCACTGGCCTATATTCTCTTATCTTTGTGTTGAGAAGAGTGATTCAAACCTTATGATCCCAATCATTCAAATCACTACCAGTCTTTTAATCTTATTTACATTTACATTTATGTATTGTCCTATCCAGTGATGGAGAGTCAATGAACAATAGGTTCTTGTTTAGTACTTTCTCACTATATTTATCTGTTGAAAGATTCAATAAAGAAACAAGGGGCAGCGTTAGAACTATTAGTCAGAGTTAATACTATTGGATCAAGTGTACCCGCCTTGGTTTTGCAGAGCCGAAAGCAGAAGAGGGAAATCTTATCCCTATATTTGGTCCAATTGCTCATAGATTGCTCACACTTGGAACTGACCAATCCTTAATATCAATCATGGGCCTATTGGTATCTCATGGAGTGTAAAATCCTATCCAGGAACTAACAACTTCTCCAGTCCGCACTTGGCAAGTTGTCATTCTTCCACTCACAGCTCCACTGGGCTTGGAATTGGAAACAACAGTCTTTCTCCTTCGTGGCATTGATATTTTGGAGGTAGGCACTTGATCTTTTATCATTCATTTCTCTGCATATTTGGAAGGCACTGTTATTTTGTTCTATGGCATTTTCTAGGGCACGACTTTTGGCTGTTCTTTCATGGCACTGAGTTGCTTGAATTTTCTACTTGAATTTTCATAGATAATGGTATCTCTATTAACAACTAGGGCACCGTATCTATGATGCATGTTATATTCACCATAATCATGCCATGTTTACTATTATTCTTGTGCTTTATTAACACTATTGTGGCATCTTCCTTACGGTTCTAGGGCATCATCTAATGTTTGAATTTACTTCTCTGCATTGGAATGATTGGCACTGTATCTTATTTGAGCGTATTGGCATGGACACCATATGCCCGATGAGCCATGAGCTAAGGCACTTTGTACTCACTATTTTTTCTATCCTTATTGACCCATGAGGCAGGTCAGGGCACAACATTGGTGCTCCACACATTTGTGGTGGCTTGAAACTGTTGCTATGAGTGCTCGGTTTACTTGTTGGTGCCAGTCTCGTAAGCTTTGGGTGCCTAATGTATCACCATTTATTGATGCTTCAGCAACTGTATTGACCCAATCATCTATATTGATTCTTCCATCTAATTGCTATTGCTATTAAAATTGTGAAGTGTGTCGACTGCTCCTTGATATATCTAATTGATTATTGATTGATAAGGGAATGTTATGAGGCTATGCATGTTTGATTCATTGCTAGTTGGCATGATTCCATATACAAATATGTCATCATTGTATTGGTCTTATTGTGCATTACTCAGATATGTTGACCCCATTGTCTTCGAGGGCACGATCTACTTAGACCAAGCTCGTCGCTATCGTCATTCCTTGACATCATTTTCATGCTTGAATATGTGGAATTGTTGTCTCAACAGCCCAAGAACTTATTATGCTACATGTTCTATGTTTGCTATTACCTTTCACTGTTCACTGTTACTTGACCTCACTGCTACTGCTCTGTTATGTCATTTGATAAACACTTGCTTACTATTATGGCTTTGTATTTGAGATCCATGTAGCCCATGAAGCTCTATTTTGAGCATTCTTGTTGTGGTGGGTATTGATTATTGATCCTTGAAGATTTCCATGGTTGTCAGAATGCTCGATGTTTGAGAAATTGGGGCCTCGATCTTGCTATTGTGACTTGATTGGCATGGCCTATTTCATTATATCTTGATGGCACCACTGTTCATATAAAGGATGTCAGCCCACAAGCATTGGGTTTGATCCTTTGTCTTTGCATTTTTGTAGCTATCATTCCATCCTGAGATGCTTGTGTTTGATGACTCTCTGCATACATGGTGTTAACACTTATTAAATCTAAAGTTTGTTCCTCATGACTGAGCTACTTATTGAATTTTTATTGTGTAAACCCTGCTGGTTATTAAAAGCTTTATTGCTTTGCCCTATTACACTATGAAGGTATTGTACTACCGAGATACATCTATGTTGCAGTGTGCCTTATCTAGTACATAGATTTTTGTGCCCTGATTCTAGCTCTATTTTCCTTTGATGCCATGGTAGATCCCTGTTATTCATTTATCATAGCTTAACTGACATCATGCCCCTATTACTTTATTGATCCTCATTGATGCTGAATCATCATATTCGTTATGTTCATGCCACAATATGGATGATCCCTATTTTGTACTTTGATTGAATGCCCACTAATATTGCTTCACTCATTGAATGTTGATCATGGGTGCTCTTTGGCCTATGATCTGCACATGAAACAAACATATTAGTGAAAAAAATGGTATTTCTTTTATTTCCAGAGCCTCTTTTATACACCTGTCCTGAGCACAACCCTTCCCAGAGGTGTATAGCTAGGTGCATGTATGCATGCTTATAGATAGATTCTGTGATACCAGGCATTGCTTAGATCCAAAGGATCTAACCCCTTTCTTTTCTCTCTCTTTGCAGGTTTAGGATCGCAAGAGCACACTGGGAACACAGTGGAGACAAAATCCTTACCAGGCAATGTCTGGTACCCCTGCATCTATGCTTAATTTCATATGTATATCTACATTCATTTATGCCTTTCTGGCAATGGCTATGCTCACGACATGTGTGAGTTTGGACAGATGTTCTTTTCAGTTGTTTCCCTTTTGCAACATGCTTAACATTGATATATGTTAATGTAATCTTAGATGCAAAAATTTATCTCTTTTCCCTTCATGTACTTTACAAATGAAATGAACCCAAATATTAAGCAAGATCACTTAATAATGCAGACTAGGGTACAGTAGCTCATTTAGTAATTAGGTCTCCAAGGGTGAGTAAAAATATGACAACATTAATATAATCAGAATTCATCTGACATGCATTTTTAATTTAAGAATATATAACTATGACTTATCTGTGCATTCACTCACCTGAGATAGTTCTTCATTCATCTTTGCATTGCTCACCTGCAAACATCTCTCATAGAATGTAAATCCTTGAAACAAAAATACTTTTGAATTTGAGAAAAAATAGGGGATCATAGAGAAATAAAGAGCACTCTTTTATAAATAAGGAGTGACTCTTCATTTCTCAAACGTTTCGTATTCCAAAATTTGTTATTCCCATCCATTCAATAACAAAAAAAATGGTACTCTAAAAATTTTAATTTTTTTTAATTGTTTGCAAATATTATTTGGCCTAGGCTGCTGCACTGGCACCGTGCACTTGGCTCTTGCGTTGCCAGCGCCAGCAGCCAAGTGCACGACACCCAGGCTATGCAGCGCATAGATCCCCACTTTGATACGAAACACGTCACTCTTCATTTAAATTTTTGACTTTTGATTTTCTTCTTTTTGATATTTTCGGTTTTGAATTTTGATTTATGATTTTTTGATTTTTGATTTATGATTTATGATTTATGATTTTTTATTATTTCAGTTTTTGATTTGTAATTGATCTATTTTCTTTTTTTTGTACATGACATATTCCTTGGAATATGTCGTGCTAGTGTCCTCTTCTGCTATGACTGTATAGGAACACCTCTCAGCATAATTAATTTATTTAACCAACCATATCATTAATGAGATGGTTTGAAAAGATTGAATTTTGTGTAAAACTTCCAAGATAATAACCAAGAGAGAAGCAAGAGAGAGTGATTGTGGTGAAAAGATGAATTTAAAAGAAAGGGAAATGAAAAAGAGGCTTTTGAGCCAATCTAGAAGATTTTGATACATTATAATGTTATATGTAGAATGGATAGATGCTTCTGTAGTGTATTAGAGTTGAGACATATCACACTAAAAAATGAATGGTGGTAAGAAACACATGGCTAATGGATAAGTGATGCTAAAATATAGTTGTTAAAAAGGTCTATGAGCATCTTGAGAGGGCAAAAGGTAAAGCAAAGGATGAAATGAGCCTACTCATGCTATGGGAATGGACACTAAATTGGCTACAAAAGTGTATGTAAAATTGCAAAAGGTATGTAATTTTTGACACCGTAGAAGAGTACATGTAGCACAAACAAATTTTAATTTACTCTTGGAAGCCACCAAAGTTTTGACCACCATCACCACCAAATTTTAATTTTAATAGAATAGCTTTAATTTCATCATCCAAACTTATACTCACCAAAATCAATTTACTTACAATAGTATTAAATTCATTTAGGTGTTTTGATACAATCTCGTCTTCCGTCATTTTTAAATTATATAAGATCTTCATGATGAAAAATTCATTTATCATTGAGGCCTTCTCATACATACTAGAAAACTTGTCCCATAGTTCTTTTGATGCCTTCTTAGTTGTGATGTTGAACAAAATGTTGCTTGGTAACAAAAGAAAAATTATTGCTCTTTCTTTCATATCCAATTTTTCCCACATCATCAAATTTGGTTTCCATGCCCTAAAATTTTGCCTCGTGAGTTTTTTTATCTTCCATTTATCCACTTCAACTATTATTTTGAAAATTCTTCATTGATTTCAAACCAGCTTCACAACTGATATTTAATACCAATTGTAAATGAAGTGCAATGAAATGAATATACACATACAAAATTAAAATGGAGAACAAACAAGTATAGATGATAAAATGAATTTAAATTATTTCCCCATAAAGGTTACATCCACTTTCTAAGAAGGGAAAACTCTTTATTAATCTTACTTTTATAACAACAATATAGCCACACAATCTATTCCAATAAAGAAGCATGATTGCCTCATCTAGAATGGGAATGGTCAAGAGACTCTTGGAGGGGATTCAAATATTTAAGAGGAAATCACTTATGAAAAAATGGCCACGAGTAATTGCCAATGTTTGGATGCTCTCTTTGTTCCACATCCATGTTTTCTTCATTGCATTTATCTCTATTGCTTCCTACTCCAATTCTTCTAAATTCCCCTAGCTTTTCATTTTCATTTCACCAAATTCCAATTGATGTATTTCATAGATCTTGAAAATCAAATAAATGATTCCATTGAAAAAACATTAATGTGATGTTTTAAAAAGAAGAGCATTAGTTTTGATACTTTTTGATGTCAAAAGTTCTTAGGATCAAATTTAGTTGAGGTATGATAAATGAAATGTCCACATCATATGAAAGGTGAGCTATAAATTTTAAACCCCTTATCCATAGATCATGTATTAATTGAAGTAATGTGAGGTTAGTGAGGAGAGAATATGGTGAGTATGTGTTGGATAAATGGGATAAAATTTCAAAACTATAAATAATTTTCATTCAATAAAATCAATAAAACTATTGCAATAGAATAGCTTTCTAAAGTGTTTTAACAAACAACTAACTTATTTGTTAGTATATAATCTATGTTAATCATTATTTCTAACACCTCTTGTTCTATCAATGGGAATTTTATGATTGCTCCTCCAATTTAAAATAATCCATTACATTTTAGTTTCCATCAGTAATGTATCTAAGTGCATCACCTATTATGAAAAACATTAATAAATGATTACACCCTCATCTGTCCAAAATATTAATAAGCTTATTATAATTGTAGATGAAAGAAATATATTGCTCCTCATGTTCATTTATTTGCACCATAAACATTTTGTTCCCATGTATGAAACCATTAAAAAGGAAGTCCTCAATTCAAAATGCCAGGTTGAAACTATATGATGATAGGCACATCTTTTTAATATTAGACATTTAGTATTCTATACATTAAATAATAGCTAAGTAGTAACATGAAATCAGATTTCAAACTACTCAATCTACTTAATCCAACTTTTGACCATTGCCATCAATGGGAATAACATAAAAATAACAAACTTTGACAACAACATCAACAAACCACTTCAATCATAGGTGTTCTGGCTCATGTGTATGTTTTATCAAAACCTACATGGTATCAGAGTAGAATCTTTTCTCTTACATGGTATCAGAGAACAAGCTTTTCTCTTAGATAGTATTAGAGAAAAATCTTATCTCTTGCATGGTATCAAAGCACTAGATCTAACAAGTTCTTATCTACATGCTTAAGGGATCCAACCTTCAGAGAATTTTCTATTCACTTTGGGGTCAAATGGAGGTCACCATTGAATTAAGAGTGGCCAAAAACATAAAAATCACCTATTTTTTCCCCAAATTTTGAGAAGTTAAGGAAAAAACATCTTTTTGGTACTAGGGTTCTTGTATTGTGATTTGTGCCATTTTTTTTATCTAACTTATTGGTCTAAATTGGGGTTTTATTATTGGATTTTAAAAAAAATTCTCGTTAAAATAAGGAAAACGTCTAGTTTTTAGCCTTTATTTTTCTCAAAAACTAAAAATAATTAAGCCTCTGATTAAGAAAAAAAAGAAAATGAAATACCGATTGTTTAATTTTTTTAGAATTTTTTAAATTGATTTATGCATATTTGAACGCAAGACCTCCCAGATGGGAGGCTTGTAGCTTACCGGTGTGCTTGGGTCACCCCCCAATGTTTTCTTTTTTAAAAACATGCACTTACCCCAAAAAGGCTAGAGTAAAATAATCTAAATTTAGTATCAGAGGTAGTATCTCAACACACGTGCATCCTCTATTGTAGGTGGCACCTTTATATCCTTATCTCCTTCAGTATCTTTCATCTCTACATTGTCAACCATGGGCCGTGGAATTGTCCTAGGCCTCTCTAGATATCATTGTCCATGACTGTATTGAGACACAAGTGGGGGAGGAACCTATTGTAGACCGAACTGCTGGATGACTCTATCAAAATAGTAGGGCACCACTATATAGTTGTACCTACCCAAGCTAAGAATCTAAATATTTTCATACATCTCATATGTACATCTGGATCTGTCCATACTCCCATGTGCTTGTGTGGTCTCCACACAATCTTTGTACTCAAAAGCCAGTCTGAGGTGATCCTCCAGTACAACACATCAAAAAACTACCACATATTACTTTGTGGGTAAGAAAATAATCATGGTGCCATTGCATCTACTTCTATTAGATACCCCAATGTTCTGGTGCATGCGATGTGCTCAAATATCCACACTTGTAGAAGTGTGCACACTACCAACCTCTGTCTCTGCTATATCACAAACTTACTGAGCTCGTAGTATAGGTGGGATGACATACTCCTACCCCATGAATATACCAATTGGTGTATCTCCATCCATCCTACCATGTGTATCAAATGTGTAGAGAATATTGTACCCATAGTATCAGGAGCCACCACACTAGCAATTGCACAAAGAAAAATATTCCTAATCAAAGGTACCTCTCTTTTTGATGGAGTACGACTTTCAATTTGATCTGGGATCTACATGTGTGGAAATGGGAATGCCCTATGCATTACTCCTAATTTATCATCACATCATCATCACCCCTATTCAATTATGGTCTCACTATTAGTCCCTAGATCGACAGTTGTAAGATCTGGTAAACATCCTCCACTATCATAGTCATGTCTCCTGATGGTAGATGAAATGTGCATGTGTCCTTGTCTCATCTCTCCATTGATTCTAGTAACATAGCCCAATGGAACTAGATCATTGGAAGATCATACACCCAATATAGGCCTACATCTCTCAAGAGTTGGATCTCCTATGGCTACACCGAGGAAAACTATCCATGAAAATAGATCATCATCTTCGTCGAGTAGTGCTCTTGTAATGTTGGCATCTCCTACAATCATAGGTCAATACATCCTCCACTACCACACTCATCTCTATTGATGGTAGATGGAATGTGCATGCATCCTTGTCCCATCTCTCCATCTGTGCTAGTAACATAGCCCGATGGAACTAGATCCATGGAAGATGGTACACCCAATATAGGCCTACATCTCTCAAGATTTGAATATCCTGTGACTATAGTGAGGAAAAAAATCCATGAAAATATATCATCATCTTCATTGAGTAGTGCTCTTGTAATGTCGGTAGCTCCTACAATCATGGGTCAATATATTGCATTAGTACATCATTCCGACAAATCAAATTAGTCAAAAATGTAGAAACTGGAAACTCCTAGGTATAAGTCAACTTCCTAGGTATAGGTCAACTTATTGGGTACTGGTTGAATTGCACCCTAGTTACATGTTTACTTCCCTAGTACAATTCAACTTGTCTAGTCTAGGTCAACGTTCTGGGTTTTAAACACAAAGAACATCCTAATATCACTACGCACAATTTCCTATGTCTACTGTGAAACTACATGATTACTAAAAAATAAAGGAAATAAGCATGAGAATCAATACATACCTCATCTAGGGGTGTGACTTCCTCCATTTCTCTCCTTAGGACCTCCATCCTCATCAGCCCCAATATAATTCTCTTAGGCATCTTCTCCTTCTTTCTCTTCTTTCACAAGAATGCAAAAAGGTAAATGTCACAAATTAATTTTCAAAAGGCGAGTTCACTTATATAATTTTTTTATTTAGGATATTTGTTTTTGTATTTTCACTTAAACATTAATGCTTCTCTCCCTTTATTAATATCCATGTTCATTCATTTCATCAGAACTTGAGTTAGGAAGCTCTAATTGCCACCTTGTTATAGGCATTGGAATCGTGATTCAGTGACACTACTTTCTGAGTACCTTTAGGAATGGTTAGATAAAATCTTGAATGGTTTTGGAAAGGTACTTGTTAAAACTTTTCTTTTACAATTTGTTGTGGTAAACATGATTCTCTATTTCAGCTTCCTGAATTAGCAAGTTGAAACAGGGGGTATATAGCTACTCGTGAACTTCACATTATTCCTTAGTAGTTACTAGGTGATGTTGGGTTATTACTAACATGTGGATTTTTAGGATATGATCACTAACAATTTCTTGCAAAATCTATGCATTGTGGACTTTTCTATATCCTTTTTCCATTAACTAATGTTCTCTTTACTTTGGCTTGCGTATGCACGTAGTATCATATAATGCTAAGTGGATGCTAAATGTATTGTCCTAAATTGGAAGCACTTTATTTTAGTGATTGTTTAGCTCCTCTTTTAGTTTATTTGTATTATACGTTTACATTTGGAATACTCCATGAACACATTTAATTCATTTCCTCTTCCACTTAGGTGAAATCAATGTTGGACTTAACACATCCTCCTTTTACTTTCCTCTTTGACATGTGTAAAATTCAATGAGGGATCTAATCTCTATGTATCCTCTTCTTTTCCCCACTTGACCCTATTTAACATTCAAATCACTTTTTATTTCTTATATTCCTATTTCTTCCCAAACTAATTGCATATCTAAAATCCTAGAGATTTTCCCATGAAATATGCCTCATGGGTATAGGCTGAGGCTGACCTATACCTGGGGTACATGTCAAGGTTTACCTATACCTTGGGTACAGGTCGAGGTTGACCTATACCTCGTATAGTTTGAATTTTACCTGTACCCATGGTTTTTGATTTCATAGAATCTCAGGGCACATTTCAGATTATTTTCTTTCATGTGTAGTGTAGTCGACCCTTCTAGAAATTTGATCTCGAAATCACTATAAAAATACCCTAATTTTCTTCATTTGGGTGATAAGGAAAAAATATCACAATTTGGTAGACATCCCAATTTGACATAGAGAAATTTCAAGGTGGAAGCCATAGCTTGGAATTATTCATAGAAGCAAAGGAGTTCATCATCTACAACATTTTGAATCAAGCATATACAACAATAACCAAGAATTCAAGACATCATCATGGAGTTGTAAAAGGATTGTGAAGATGACTAGGAGTACTTCATCTCTTGGGGGCTCAATATGATTTCCTTGTTGTTTTTCAGATCTATGCTTTGCTGCTTCATATTTACACATTGGCATGTAATCAAGCTCATATTAATTACATTTTCTTGCTAGGGTTTCACTCTCTAGGGTTAGATCTTGCCATTTTCATTTACATTTATATTTACATAGCTCCTTGCATTCTAGATCCACAATATAGATTCACAAGCACTACACATTACATTTCCTAATGGCTATCCATGGAGGTGGGAATCACCAAAATGGGTGGTTGACTGAGGCCAACCCCTACATAGCCACCCACACACACTTTCTAGATTTGTAGGTTTTGGAGTACAAAATGCATTAGAGATCTGAGGACCCTTTTTGGAGTAATTTTGAGATCCACTCTTCATTCCATGTTCTGGCACTATTAGGTACAGGTCAAAGTTGACCTATACCCTATTAATTTCATACCTATTTCTGAGATTGATCCGTGAAGCTAGATATCAGACTTGCAGACCTTCATTCTAGTTTTTAGGCCTAGGAATAGGTCGAAGTTTCCCTGTACCTTGGAGGTTGACCTATACTTGGCAGAGGTTAGGAAGTTGTCTAGATCTCAGTTGAGGTTTTAGACTATTTTGTTCAAAATTCAAGTAGTTTTAGGACTCTGATTAGTAGAAACTCACTCTTTGAGCACTCTTACACTCTGAGTCTTCATGGGTACACACATTTTATCTCTATCCTTTGTTCTTACTTATCTATATCATATTTGCATATATCTTTTACATCATCTCCTCCTTACATTCAGAATCAATATAAAGGTTTCAAACTTGCAAGGTTTAGGTCCCGTGCTTTTAGCCTAGCTTTATTAGAGGTACTTTCCATATCTACTTTGTGGGAAAGGATCCCCCTTAATTCTCCCTTGTATCATCTCCCCTCCTCTCTAAAGAAAACTTGTTGAGTGATCTATCATAGTATTTCTCACCATGTTTTCTTATGATACAAAGATATAGAAAGTCATCTACCAAGATTTAAATCGCCACATGCGTGCACGAGCTAGGTTCAAGTCATAAGTGAATTTGACAGATTGTTAGATATATGCTTATTCAAATCATTATAATCTTTTATATTAAAGATGAAATAATGACATCTATTTATACTAATATGCTTCCATAATGAAAAAAACTATTAATCACTATATTAAATTTAAACAAATAAAGCCTCCTCTTTTATCAAGCTTTGTTCATAAATACCATATTAATGGTTTTAATCCTTCACTACAACCATTGCAACGAGACACCTCAATGGATAATAAAATGAAACAAATGCAATGGTAGCACTTATAGTCCAAATAGAGTTTCTTATAAATTCAGAGTTTCCAAGGTTCATTGGACATACACGAAGAATAGATTCAATTTCATTAAATGTCAAATAATTTAGTTGTTATATAAATATTTTTACCATTTTTATGAAATAACCTCAAATTACAAGACATATCAAGTGTAGGTTCATTCTAGATAGCTTTCAAGATAGGTTGAAGTGCATGTGTGTCGTCAGCTACAAAATGCTAGAGTGAACAAAATATATTTTGGTAAAAGCGTAGATCTGAAAAAAAGTTTGTATCAAACAAACAAAATGAATAATTAAAATGTTGGAAAATTGGCCTCATCCGATTCAGAAATAGGAGGGAAAATAAAAAAAAGTTTTAATATTGCAATTTAGATGAAAAGGTAAAGTTGAAAATCACTTACACAAAACAGGCAACAAGTTATGGTAAACTTTTGGATCCAAGTTTTATAATCTCCATTGGTTTGTATTGTGATTGTTTCAAATTCCCTTGGCTTTGTATTTACATTTTTACAGATCTTGAAGACTCATTTCCAAATATTTCCCCCATAAAAAATCTTTAATGAGATGGTTTGAAAAGAAGGGCATGAGTGTGAATGCTCGCTTGTGACATCAAAATTTTTTTGTTGATCAAATTCACCCAAGACGTGATAGATGAAATGTCTACATCATATGAAAGGTAAGTTATGATATTAAAATCTATTCTCCATAGAACATGTATTAATTGTTAATATGAGGCAGGTATGGGCATGTGTTGGAGAAATGGGACAAAGTCTCAAAAATGTAAACAATTTTTCTTTCAATTAAATTAATTACAAAGTCTTTGAAATAAAGTATTCACTTATTTGTTAGTTTATAATCTATGTTGAATACAATTTATAACACTCTTTAATGCTAAACTAGGAAAATTTATGATTCCCCACTTCAATTGGAATATCGATTAGATATTAGTTTCCACCATAAATGATGAATGAGATCATGGTTTGAAAGAAAGACACCAGCGTGAAAGCTTTCTTGTTATGTCAAAAGTTCTTTGGATCAAATTCACTTGAGATATGATAGATGAAATGTCATGTCATATAAAAGGTAAGTTGTGATGATAAAATCTATGGAGAGTAGATCATGTATTAATTCTTAATGTGATGTAGGTGAGGGTACGTGTTGGAGAAATTAGAAAAAGCCTAAAAACTAAAAATAAATTTTCGTTTAATTAAATTAATTAAACTTTTTATAAAGTCTTCCAACAAACAATTAACTTATTTGTTTTTCTATAATCTATGTTAAATACTATTTCTAACACCCACTTTAGTGCTAACATATAAAATTTTATGATTTCACTCCTTCAATTAGAAAATCCATTAGATATCCAACATTGATTAAGGAGATGGTTTGAAAAGAAAGGCATCTATGTGAATGTCATTTGAATCAAATTCAACCAAGATATAATAGATGAAATTTCCACATCATATGGAAGGTAAGTTGTGATGTTAAAATTGTTAGGAATGGGAACACTGAGAGGGGGGGTGAATTGGTGTTCTATATATTATTACTTTTCCTGTATCTTGAACTTTAACTTAATTGCTTAAGTACTGAAATGAATATTAATGTGCAAGAAAGATAAAAAACCATAACACATAACACCAAAGATGATTACATGGAAACCCAAATAGGTAAAAACCCCAGTGGGAATTGACACCCACTAAGAACTGTGCTAGTGTTTAATGATCCCTGTTAGAAGATCTTGCAATCCTGTTAGGAGTTGATCTTTACAATGCTTTTAGTACAGTGACCTAGTCAAGGGTTGGACCCTATTAGGATTTTTTTACAATTAACCTTGTTAGGGGTGGGGACACACCTTCCTAGAGCTCACTTCTCAAGTGGGTGAAGGCTACAACCTTCTGGATCTCTGATACACACTATATCTGCAAGGTGAACTGTTGCTGTGACACTGCTTGTCAGATTAGTTCCTTTGTGCACTTATGCTTTAGCCTCTTGTAAATCACTACAACATTATAGCTACTCTTTGCATACCTCTACTTTGATCTGATCAATTTTCTATTCATCTTCCATAATTAATTACGAAGGTGCATATCTTATTTTTATGCACAAACAAAAACTATTAACTAGGTCAGCTTTCAACCTATTACATATAATGCTTCCAAGTGAATTGGATCAAGAATGTTTACAAAAAATAATATTAACATGTCTAAAACTTAAATACAATAGGCACATAGCCTTTAAAAAACAATATTACAAGCGCTAACCAAAATACCAACAGTCAGATCCATGCTTTGTTCTGTTCTGCCGCTCACTATCCGTGACTCTTCAACTGGCTGTATCTTCATCATACGGACTTATCTGATCATGCACTTTTAGAATTAGCATGACTACATACCAAAAATCTTATCTTCAAGGGCGCATGCCATAACTTGGTCATACGCATGTGCGCTAATGCTCTATTCACCTGGTGCTCTACTAACTGTCCAGTCTTGCATACTTAACCAAAATTTGATGTTCTAACTGCTTGTGATGACTCCATAACATCATATGACTTTTTTTCCATATTGAAAACACTAAATCATAGTCATATATATCAGTATAGTCAATTTTCCAATAATTTCCCCCTTTTTCATTAATGGAAACAAAGGAATATGGTGAAGTTACTAACTATATCCTTATACAAAATTTTCTAACATATACTCTAACTTATATCTCCCTTCTACTATATTCTCTACTCCCATTTACATCATATACATAGCTCCATATTCTCCCTTCTATTATGTACTCTACCCCCTCTTTGACATTAATGATTAAGGTGCTCAAAAAAGTGTATCTACAAGTACTTACAAGGTGAGTACATCTGGATATGCTATCTTCAAGTTCTAAATCTCTTGCTTCCAAAATGTTGTTAGTGCATTGACTGTTTGAAGATGGGCACACAAAGCATGTGTCAACTTCTCCATCTTCTCCAAATCTAAACTTGGACCTTGATCATATGTCACCATAGTGGCATCGATCTCCTTGATATTATGATTTAGCACATCTAAGTAGGTTGCAAGTGCATGTCTTAATTATGCTTTCCTAGCCCTTATCTTGGCTATTTCTTGCTCTACTTTCTCAATCTTATCCACTTGTCCTTGGTATACATTATTGCACATATTTACATCTTGTGAGGGATCCAATACTGATTTTCTCACAGATGTCATCATAGCTTTATCATCTTTGATTTTCTTGGCAAGATATGCAGTAAGCTTATCTTGATTCATGCAGTCTGCTATTATCCTTCTTCCCTTGGCTGCAAAGTCTTTCAACAAGGGTTGACCAAACTTCAAAGAGCTAAGGTCAAGTTCAAAGCTCCCTACCTATTCACTCAATCTCTTCTTAAGATATTTCTCTTCTGCCACTTTGGATGTAGTTTCTTCAAGGCTAGAAAAGTTTGATTTGGAACATGTCATAATGGAGCTGACATCGTCTATTGAGTGTATGCTTGACACTTTCTTATCTGCAGGCAATAGGCTATTCAAAATGTTGATTGATTCAACAAACAATGGATTCCTCATAACTTGTTTTTCTTTTGCCTTCTCCATTGCAAGCACACTGATTTTAATTAAGTCTTCTTCTCACCATGAGTCTAGACTTGTAGTGTCTGGAGTCAAACTTGACAACAATGATACTGATGGAGTGAGAGGTGTGCTATTTATCACATCTATTTTTACTTTTATGGGTACTTCCATAGATGGCTTATTTGTTGGATCATTTTCCTTCTCTTCTTTTTCTTTCTCTTTTTCTTCTTCTTTCTCCTCTTCTTCCTCTTGTCTTGTCAAGTCCTCAATTTGAATTTCCTCTTGTTGCTTCAGTAAATTATCACCACAAATAATTTATGCTTTCTCAGTGCTCATGAATGCCTCTTCAAAATTATCCAAGTCCTTATTTGTGGCCGCCATAGATATCTCAACATTGTCTATCATGATGGTGTCTTTCTTGGCTTCAGGCATGAGCGCGTAGATACCATAGCCTCTATGGTTGTTCTCATTTTGGGTGCTGAGCCTTGTGGACCTGTCATAGGTGCATTTATGCTCTCAGCAGCTTTGGTTTTCTCAACAGGTGCTTGAGTTGTGGGCCCAGATGTTGGTTGCATGTGTTGTTCTAGAAACACCTTCTCAAAAGCTTTTTTCATTTCCTTGGCAATCAATTCATAATCCTTATTCATAATATGTAAGGTTATCATCTTAGTTCTAAGGTGTGGCTTTAATAAGTCCATTAATAAGGCCTTTTCTTCAACTGAGCACAATGGCATATTGTCATCCTGTGTCTTTTCTCTAATTCTGAAGTCTTCTTCAGCAGCTTGTCTTTTCAAAGTATCCAAAATTTCCCAAAATTTATCTGGAATCACTATCTTCAAATCTAGCATAGTCTTCTTGAATTTTATCATATGTTTGATCAACATATCATGGATCTTAGACTTGTCAATCTCATGATATCTATCATAAAATTTAGATATCTGATCAAGCCTACCTTTATCTACCACTCTGGATCTCAACACTTGTAAACTTGCTAGGAATCCTACCACAGGAGGTGGTTGTACATTTTTAGCTTGGCTTCTTGTGGCTCTTGCTAATGGGTGGCTTGTAGCTATTTTCTTCTTCCTCTTGGACATCTTGCTTATCTTAGGAGATGCTTTTGTGGACTGTAAGTCAATTGTATCTATGGGTGCAGGAGTGCTATCATCTGTCTTCTTCTCCTTTTCTTTTGGATCATCTATTTTCTCAATTTTTATTTTCTCCTCCTTAGGGTCATCATACCTTTCTATTTTAACATCAGAGGAACATTCACTTTCATGTTGCATAGCAATTTTGGCTTCCCTTTCCTTATCTAGGTCTTCTTGGGTCACACCATGAATCTTCAAAATCTCAGAGGTGATTTTGGTGGCTTTCCTCTTGGTCGCATCATTGTTTAGAACTGCATCTACTTGTCTAGTTTTCTCCTCATATGTACCCTATCTTGGCTCATTGGGATCCTTTGGAGTTGTAAGGAGGACTTGAGCATATGCCTCTAGAATGTGTTCCTCCACTTCATACCCAAGTGGATGAATCCATTTGGTCCTTGGCTCTACTACTTCCATGAAAGTTATGTATGTCTCAACCATGAAGCATATACTATCCTTATACTTCTCAACTATACTTTCAGGTATTCTATACCTCATTTGCATCTTTATTCTAAATTTTTTGATCTCCAACTCCATGAAATCTCTTAAGGTACTCTCTGAGGATGCCTTAAGTGATATTTGTGGCATTGTAGGTAAACTTTTGTCAAGGTATAAATTTGATACTTTCCCAATTATATGAAAGTACATATAGATTATCAGCGATCCAAACCTGAATATCTTAGTCTTATCATGCTTGATTTCCCTGATGTTGTCCATCAACTGTGCGTGCAAGATCTCACATGAGTTGAATTCACCATTCTCTTTTACTATCCTGATGGCTACCAAAATAGTGGCTACAGACACACTATTGACCCTATTAGCATGTTGAAATTTATATCCAAGTGTCATAGACATCAATTTGATGTCCTTCTCCTCAATCATCTCAATTGTCATCCCACGCTTATCACTCTGGGATTTGCAGGCTTCCTCAACCAATTTTCTAACATCCTTTCTAGTGGGAAGGATGGCGTCAGACCTTGGTAATCCATTCATCTCATGAATTAGGTCTGAGGTGATGTGAACTAGAACTTCACCTATCCAGAATAGGTCATCATGAATTCTTCTTAATAGGATCTTGATCCACTCGGATTCATAGAACTCATAAGCTGTAGCATACTCTATAATCGGGTTCCCTTCCAACTACACAAACTCATCAGTGAATATTTTTTCTAGATTCATCATGGTTTCCATACGTGCCCTGATTCTATCCAGTCCTACTGGTTCCTTTTTACAATAGATATATGCATGTATATCCTCTACATGGATTACACCCATCAGAGTCCTAGAGAATGCTCCTTCCAAATCATCTAAGGTTGAATTAAAAAGGGATTCTTCTTAAATACATATCTTTTCCTCACAACAACATAGAAAATAACTAGAGTATCCATAACTTACTTGGTTTATCACTTCAAATCGGTTTACACAGGTTTCTAAAACATCATGACTGAACTAGGGTTTCATAGAAAACTTCCAACCTTCTTCACTGATAAATCAATGGTGATCTCTTAACACAAACTTCTTTGATCTCCCATGCTCTCCAAAGGCCTGAACTTGAATGTAAACGAGTGAATAAAGGATCTTTGGTGACTTAAAACTATTTTTCTACCATTATTGCTTGCTGCGTAAACACAGAACATAACGGAAAATTTCAATCTTCATTTCTACTATGAATTGGGAAGTGCATTTTTATATGTAGCATCAACTAGTGTCCAAATAGTTATATCCAAAGGTGCATACTTTGAGAGTGAGTATACTAGCTGCATAGGGGTCTAGAGCTAATCTAGTTCCCCTTATGACCATGATGGTCATTTTAACCATAAATAGGAGGTGCGTCCATTGCGAATGCATCCTTAGCTATTTCATCAACATTATCCTTCTTTGCTTCCTTCCAAATCAAGGTCGCATCCTCTGTAGCTTGCACAACCTTGACTTCTCCTGCTTCATCCAATATTAATCCTTTTGGCTTTTTAGGGCTTTCATGTCTTTGCGATTTTGTTCTGCAGAACCTAGAGATGTGTCCAGCCTTGTTACATGAGTGAAAAATGACTGGAGGCCTAATATTCCTTGGCGCTTTCATGTGGATTACCATACTGCACTATCTGGCTATGTGACCAATATAATTGTATATCTGACATGTAATGTTTTGAGAATTTCTTACATTATGTTGTGGATGACTTCTCTGATTTCACTAATTTTGATTTGATCTACATTCATAGTTCTATGACCAAACTTATTGCATGAATAACAGTAACCATTGAATGGTCTTATCTCTTTACAATCTCCTGCTATGTGTACATGCTTGTTACAACCATAACAAGTCTTTTTTACTGGATTGCGCTCATCCTTAGGTGGTACAACTTCAACTTCTATATGATTTCCTATCTTCTTAGCTTATGTAGATTCTTCTGATGCTTTCTTTCTTGCTTGCATGTCATTGATCTGATTTTGTGCTTCATTGAATCCAATACTGCTAGTGTCTCCTTTAACCTTATGTGCATACAACTATGACTCAATTAGATCCTTACTTGTGTGCAACCTATCAATATGATTCTTTTCTTCAGTCAATTCAGATTCCACTTGCTTCTTGATGTTTTCTAATTCCAAGATTTTCATGTTTTCTTGCCTTAGTTCTTCATCCAACAACTTGTTTTCTTTGACCTGCTCTTCATAGGCTTCTTGATTATTAAGTAACTTTTCATCAAATTCTTCAATTTGATCTTTCAGAGATGTGTTTGCCTCATTTATCTTTTTAACCATTTTTCCCAAATCACTTGTGGAACAGTCTTTCAAATCTTTTCTTAGTTTTTTTATGACTGCATGAGAATCACTAACCTTTTCTTTCAGTTCTTCAATTTCTTTTTCGGATCTATCAAGGTCTTCAAGAGCTTCTTTAAGATTCTTATTCAGATGTTTCATTTCTCCCTTATCCATGATCTCCTCAAGTGGTTAAAATTATCTTCAGAGGAGCTCTGATACCAATTGTTAGGGATGGGAACACTAAGAGGGGGGGGGGGGTGAATCAGTGTTCTATATATTATTACTTGTCCTGTATCTTGAACTTGAACTTAATTACTTAAGTACTAAAATGAATATTAATGCAAGTAAGATAAACAACCATAACACATAACACCAAAGATGATTACAGGGAAACCCAAATAGGTAAGAACCCAGGTGGGAATTGACACCACTAAGAACTTCACTAGTGTTTTATGATCCTTGTTAGAAGATCTTGCAACCCTATTAGGAGTTGATCTTTACAATGCTTTTAGTTGTACAGTGACCTGGTCAAGGGTCAGACCCTGTTAGGAGTCTTTTACAATTAACCCTATTAGGGGTGGGGACACACTGTCGTAGAGCTCACTGTTGAAGTGGGTGAAGGCTACAACCTTCTGGATCTTTGATACACACTATATTTGCAAGGTGAACTACTACTATGACACTACTTGTCAGATCAGTTCCTTTGTGCACTTATGCTTTAGCCTCTTGTAAATCACTACAACATTCTAGCTACTCTTTGCATACCTCTGCTCTGCTCTGATCAATTTTGTATTCATCTGCCATACTTAATTACATAGGCATATGCCTTATTTATATGCGTAAACAAAGACTATTAACTAGGTCGGCCTTCAACCTATTACATATAATGCTTCCAAGTGGATTGGCTCAAGTGTGTTTACAAACAATAATATTAATATGTCTAAAACCTAAATAAATAGGCACATAGCCTTTACAAAATAATATTACAAGCGCTAACCAAAATACCAACAGTTGGCTCCATGCTTTGTTCCATTATGCCGCTCACTGTCTGTGAATCTTCAACTAGTTGTATCTTCATCATACACACTTATCTAATCATGCGCTCTTATACTTAGCATGACTACATACCAAAAAGTTTATCTTCAAGGATGCATACCATAAATCGGTCATATGCATGTGCGTTGATGCTTTGTTCACCTAGTGCTCTGCTAACTGTCTAGTCTTCCATACTTAACCAAATTTTGATGTTCTAACTACTCGCACTGACTCCATAACATCATATGACTTTTTTTCCATAATGACAACACTAAATCATAGTCATATATATCAGTATAGTCAACATGCCAACAAAAATATCTTCTCCATAGATCACATATTAATTATTATTTTGAGGAAGGTGACAACATGCAAGGGAATGTGTTGGAGAAATGAGACACAGTCTCAAAACTACAAATAATTTTTCATTCAATTAAATTATTAAACTTTTTATAAAGTCTTCCAGCAAATAATTAACTTATGTGTTAGTCTATAATCTATTGTAAACACTATTTCTAACATCCCCTTTTGTGCTAACATATGAATTTTTTAATTACCCATTTTCAATTAGAAAATTCATTAAATATTTAGTAATGACGAATGAGATGATTTTGAAAATAAGGGCATCAGTGTGGATGCTTTCTTTTAATATCAAAATTTCTTTGGGTCAGATTCACTTCATCTACGATAGATGAAATGTCTACCTCATATGAAAGGTAAGTTATGATGTTAAAATATCTTCTCCATAAATCATGTATGAATTATTAATATGAGGCATGTGAAGGCATGTGTTTATCTTATTGTGCAAAGTTCGTTGATGTTGGCATGAAAATGTTTTTATTATCTCAAGATAAAAAATGGAAGCTCTTCAAATAAATTAACCAAAAATTCATGTTAAGTTTCATTTTCTTGTGTGATAGATCTTCCTACTCGAACTTATTATATTCATCATCCTACCGCAACAATCCCGATCTTTCTTCCTTTTTATGACACAGAGGTTCATCAACCATAACTTCACCTTTTACAATATAAAAATATCGATTTTGTTCACTAAACAAGATATCCTAATAGACAATAGGTCCACCTGGATAAAGATAAATTTTAGTAAAAAGGATGTCTTGTTAGAAAGCTTTGAGAATCTTGAGTAGTTTTTTGAGGTGATAAAATGTCTTGAGTAGGCTACTCTTGACGGATGGGCCAATTTTGGGTAGATCATAATAACTGGAATCCTCTAAAATTTGGAATTTTAAACTTACGACATTTGAATGTTTTTCCTAGAAATGCCTAAACATGTTTTATTTTGATACTTGGAATGTCATGGAATGAACATTATTTCTATAAAAAAAAATCATGGCTTCATCACTGAATAACTGGGTCTCTACCCATAACTAGCCAAAAATAATTAAAAAAATTAATACAAACTTTGTTTGAGAAAAATATTCAACCTCGCCAACACATCGATGCTAAAAGAACCAAAAAATTATCTTTTCAATTATATCCTCTAGAATCTTGATTTCATCAATAGAAATCTCAATATTAAATATCATGAACTAGGATTTAGGTGTCCTCAACCTTGTAAATCCTTAATTTATTTTATTCATAACATTTTTGATATTTTACCCATGGTGGTGAAAGAGACCATGTAAAGAAAATGTTACTTTTACCATTTGTCATCTAGGAGAAGGAAAAAATAGTGAGGAGTTCCCCCTTGGAATCCTCTATTTTAAGATTTTCAGACACTTGTAAGGGGTTATAAGAGAATCTATGAAAATTATGACGATTGTCATAAAATTCTATGACAATAGTTGGGTATGCGCAAAACCATGAGGGGCCAAAAAGTGGTGATGTGAAACAATGTATTTTTAATTTTCTCAAAAATTTGAAAATTTTTGTTGACTATTTAGTAGTCTGGGTGTCAGTACACTTGGCCATGGAAAAATACCTAAGAATTATTGTTATATAGAGCCTAATTAGAGTTGGAGGCTAATTTTTCTACACTTTTATTAGTGCAACTTCCCCCCAAATTATTTAATGGGGGTTTGGGGTTAGTCCCCCATGATCTGGTCAAGGGGTAGCACCCTTGGTGCACTCCCTGTTGTGGTACATGGCAGATTCGAGGGGTGACACCTCCAAAATCTCAAATGAATTTTATTATTTTACAAACACATTAGGAGTTAATTTTCTATTGGATGACATATTCTAACCCTATTTTGAAACTAACATAAGTCTTGATAAAATAGCTTAGGATTAGGGTTTCACATGAGAATTTTTGTAGCATTTTGCAGCAATACTGATTTGCAAGGGATTGTTGATCGTAATTGGTTCGGTTCGTTGGATAATATTATTGGAATCTTTGTTTGGTGGATGTAGCTAGAGTTTGTGTGAACTACGTTACCAATGTCTATTTGTTGTTATTATTTATGTGTTTTTATTACTATGTTTAATCTTCATTTTCATTTAATTGATATTTTCTACATGCAATTCCTAACAAATATATCAAATATGGGAAATATATTCAAATTTTGATACAAACGTATAAATAATATGGAAAAATAAATAATAATGTATAGTATATTATTATATATAATAATATATATAAAAAATTATATTATAATATGTAATATAAATAATTTAAAAAATACTACATACACACACACACACACATATTCCAATGTTGGTTATTCAATACATATCGAGTATCTAATACCTTTGGTAAAATAAAATCATTTGTTAAAAAAGTCATGGATCATTTTTACCCATGGCTTTTGGATAAAAATGGCTCCGATATTTGACATATACTAAATATATGATCAATAAAGGAAGATTTTTTCTCAAATCAACCACCAAGTATGACTCATTACATTTTTATCCATTTTTATATGTTATTTGTGTTTTTGAGTTTTTTTTGTTGTTGGTTTAAACTAGGTTATTTTTATTTGAAATTGTACATATTCTTTAAACTACATGTTAATTATACAAATTTACAACATAATTAGGTATGGTGGATAATATTGATAACCCTTCACTTGGAAACCCAAAGCCTGAAAACCGAAAGCTTGAAAACTCACAACCAAAAGACCAACAAACATAAAACCCTCTGCCTATAGACAATCATCCTATAAAAGACCTCATAGCCAAAAATTTGGATCAATTAAGGGGTATTAGAGATTTTTATAATAGGATCCGTAGATTATCCTCGATGTTTAATACATTATAATAAAATATCTAGGGAATATAGAAACCCTCACCATGTCATATTGCTAGACTTCAATGGTGAGAACCCACGCATGCTTAGTATAGTGGTGGGTTCGATTATGACATGGTGAATGTCCTTGGAATAACAAAAGAGAAAATAGATACCCTATTTGTAAATCTTTCTAATGGACAACTAGTTGATCCTAGATAACTAAAGTTGTATACATTGAGATGGCGCACACATGTTGAAATGTGAAACAAATTCTAGGATTGTTAGTAGATGATTTTTGATAAACCACCTAAAAACAATATGGATGTGCAATTTTACTTCACAAAAAACTATATCCCAAGTTTTTCCTGCATAGGCTTATGAACTACTAGAGCATGAGCGAATTTATTATCGTAGGTAGCGGTATGCTCCAAGATAGACAAGGGTCATGTCAATTTTTAGATTGACCATATGTTCCCCCTCCTACAACTTACAACATTGAGACATTATTGGACATGCTACCTCATAGATTATTAAGTTAATCCCCTCTTTGAGTGGATATTTGAAAATACGTAGACTATGTCACTGGTGCCACCACATGGTGATGATGTTGGAAATGAATTTGGTGGTGCTTTTACATCCTCATTAGGTTCACATATTTGTGTTCCCCATACTTGTACTATGTGAAAGCATATATGTTTGGGTTCCCTAAAACAAGATATCAAGGATTATATGCACACATCTGATTATGAGGTGCATGATATGGGTGGAGGATGGGATTGTGTGTGTGCGTGTGTGTGTGTGTGTGTGTGTTTGTGTGTGTGTGTGTGTGTGAGAGAGAGAGAGAGAGAGAGAGAGAGAGAGAGAGAGAGAGAGAGAGAGTGAATAAGAGATAGTTCAAGATAATGACATATATCTATAGACATGGAGATAATAGAAAGGGAAAGAGTGAGAAATAGAGGAGGTGATAGAGAGAAGTAATAAATAGGTATAGGTATAGGTAGATCCCCTGGAGGGGCTTATGTATCTACTTATCTTCTTCCCTTTCCCTTTGCTTATGTATATCTTTATCCCTCTCTATCTTTATCTCTTAATCTCTCTTAGTCATTAAAAAAAGAACCATATTTCTCTCTCCCTATCTCTATCTCTCCTTATTTAGACATCTCCCCCTCTATATCCTCTTCCCATCATTCTCTCCCTCTCTCTCTCTAGTGTAGGGGGATGTAAATAGAAAGAAAAATAGAGAGAGATATTCGATAATAATTAAGCGAATAGAGAAAAATATACCTAAGCTAGAGAATTATAGAGAGAGGGGACCTGGAGAATGATAGAGAGAGTCCCAAGAGAGTCCACCTAGATCTATAGATCTATAGAGAGAAAGAGAGAGCTAAGTAAATCAAGAGAGGGAAAGAGAGGTATAAAGAGACATTTTATCTTAGGTCATCTTGAGAAAAGGTGTGCAAAGGATCAAAGACGACAAGGAAACTTTATATAATGTTTTACATGAATTTTTTTTTGTCTCATTAGTACATAAAATATAAATGTTTCATTATTTACTAATTTGTAACTATTTTAATTCTTATGGAAGTGAAATTTAACTTAAAAATAATGAATTTGTATGAAAAAGTTGTGATTATTACAAGTTTCAAAATTAAGACTTAACCTCAAATAATTTTTATTAATTTTTTATCTATAATATAATAAATTTAAATATTTTAGGTCTTTGAATCACCTTTCCAATGCCTATAAAAAATCAAAATTATGATCAGAAACACAAATATTATGCCCATTTTACTAAAATGCATTTTTTATTTTTTCAAAATGGATATCTGATTTGGAGCGGATATCCGATTTAATTTGGTATTACCAAACTAAAATAAAATTTTCTCTAAGTGATACAAAAAGTTAAAGCGGATTTTGTCATGCTTAGCAAGATAGAAAACACTTTTTTTTTCATTTCCACTGTTTGGCCCCTCATGGTCCTGCACATACCCCAACCCTCCTATTATATTACAATTTGAATAAACTAAAAATAAAGATGTGATTTAACTACCTTCTATGCCTAAGAAGTTTGAATTGACTAGATGGAAAAGATGTTGAGGAGAGCTCTTTTGGCTCCAAATCTTCAAATGAGGAGGAAGAACTAGAAAATCACCTTGATCAAAGGCCTACAAGGAAGAAACAACCACCTAAAAGGTATTCTATTGATTATTGGATGTAATTTTTCTTTGAATGCCAATGTTGATGAGATTAGATTTGAAGAAGAGGCATCAGGTATGACTGATAAAAAATCTTGGAAAATTGCTATGGATGAAGAAATGATGCCTTTGAAAAAGAATGATGAATGGTTTCTTGTATCATTTCCTAAAGGATAAAAATTTATTGGTTGTGAATGGGTGTTTAAGAAAAATATTGGTTCAAATGGAAGATTTTACAAATATAAAGCAAGGTTGGTTGTGAAAAGCTACTCTCGGGATGATGCTACTGATTATGGCAAGATATACTATCTTGTTTTAAAAATTACCTTGATTTGATTTTCTCTTTCTATTGATATTTCTTTTGATTTATAGGTTGAGAAAATAGAGGTGAGAACCACTTTCCTTCATGGTGAATTGGAGGAGGATATTTACATGGCACAACTAAAGCACTATGTGGTAAAAGGTAAAAGTAACTTTATTTATAAATTGAAGAAAATTTTGTATGTCCTCAAATAGAGTCCTAGGTTATGGTACCAAATATTTAATATATATGTATTGAGTTTGGGATTTGAGTATAATAAATTAGATCATTGTGTTTATCATAAATTTGATGGTGGTCATTTCCTATACATTATAGATTATATGTTGTTTATTGGTAAATGGAAAGATATGATTATAGAATTGAAGTCTTAGTTTGCTACTAAATTTGTAATGAAAGATCTTGGTGTACCTAAATTTTTTTTTGAGATCAAACCTAAAAGAGAGAGTGTGAATACAAATTTATGGGTAGCTAGAGTAAGTACACAAATTAATTTTTATAAAGGTTGAGTATGTAGGATTATAGACCATTATGTGTCCCTTCTCTAGTTGGAACAAAGTTGTGTATTTTATATTGTCCTACATCCCCATGTTAGAGATTCAAGGTACAAGAAAAGTACCTTACTAAAGTTCACTTATAAGTTTAATGTATGTCATCATTTGTAATAGATTAAACCTTGCCCAAGAAATGAGAGTTCTTTTGAGATATATGTCTAATCCTAGTAGACTTGATTGCAATGTAGTTAAAAGAGTCTTCAGATATTTAAAGGGAACCTTTGAGTATTATTTGTGTTATTATTTTCATATGATTGGAGACACAATTTCCCTTGATACTCGTAGTAATGTGGAATTAGATGGGGCAAACAATATTGAATGAAAAAGGTCCACCAGTGCTTATATGTTTACATTATTTGGCTGCAAAATCATATGGATCAGTAAGCAACAAGCTATGGTTTCTTTGTTCACTATTTGGCTTAAGAGGCTATGTTATATTGTGGAATAAAGCAAGGAGTAGTGGCAATTTATTATGATAGTTAGAGTGTGATTTTCCCAACAAAGAACCCGAATTTTTATGCCAAGACCAAACACATTTATGATCAATATAATTTTTGTAGAAATATGGTCGAGGATGGTAGGGTGAAGCTGGTTAAGGTAGGGACTTCGATGAATTTTTTAGATTTGTTAACTAAGGCTATGAGTATAGATAAGTTTAGAAGGTGCTCTAATTCCATGGGCCTCATTCAGAGTCTATGGGCCTCATAGCTCATGGAAATTACATTATGGTGCAGATAGTCACTTTGAACTTGTAATTTGTTTTCCAAGTGGGAGATTATTAAAAAAATATTCATCAACATTTCTTTTACACATGGTTACTATTCATTAGTAAGTTTTGATTTGATCACCAGTTTTCCCTATTCTTTCCTCAAAGGTTTAAATGAGCTAGATAAGCACGTTGTTAAATTTTCATTGCAAATTATGTCCACTTTTGAAGTTGTTAAAATTTATTTTTGGAATTTGTTGAATTTTTTTACAAATGAGGGCATTATAGGCTTCTAAATGGCCTAAATTGTTTTTGTAGCTAGTGTAGTAGCTTACAAGGTGATAGAGAACATCATGACATTTTTGGCACTTCAAACAGTTTGTTAATTAGACATGTGATTTGGAAGTTACATCCTCTATAACTTTGGTCTCATGAAATAAGAAATTTAAAAATGTGTGGAACACATATAGAGGTTGCAAAAGGGAGTTACATGTGTTCCAGTGTGTGTTTTGACTGATCATAGAGCATCTTCAATTGGAGATAAGATGGGTACCACTTAACAAGTGATTTTTATCCCATGGTTTTGTAATATTGTTTGACTATTTAATGTGTTGTATCTCCTATTTATTAGGTGCATGAGATAGAGGAAGAAAGTAAGAGTGTTACATCTATTCAGTTACAATAAGATCATTGGTTGGTGGTACTCCTATGACAAGTTTTCTCTGCAAGTATATTGTAATCTATTATTAATTTGTGAATAATATATTTGGTGACATTTGGACTATGGGGCTTTCTCTTGAAAAGATTTTTCATATGTAAATCACTATGTTGCGATATGCATGTTATTATGTTAAGTTTTTGTAATTGTTGAAAAGATCTCATAAATCTTTTACTTTACCTTCACTTCAAGGTTATAGTAGGAAGTTGTTATGCTACTTAACTTCCTTACAGTTGGTTTACTAGATGTATGTTTGCATCACATTGATCTAATAAAAACATGAAATAAAATATGGGATGCGCTTAACACTTTATTTGGTTCACAGATTTCAAGTACTAAAATGTTCATAAATTAGATTATTTGGTTTGAAGATGAAAGAGGGAGATAATATTATTTAACATATAAGTACACTTTGTTCTCTCCTTAATCTACTTGTAACTCTCTCTCTCTCTCTCTCTCTCTCACACACACACACACACACACACACACACACAAGTCTTTTACTAATGGAACATGATTATCTTATTGATTTAGAAGTTTCATTGTAGTCATGTCTAGATCTTTGTAAATGGATACATAGTTGACTTGAAGCTATCACTTCTCCATTGAGATCTTTGTTGCTCAAACATCATTTAATAAATAGCCTATAGATTAACCTCATGCACTACATAAACATTTGCAGAAAGTAGACCAATTTTTTCCCTAATTAACATTGATCACCTCTTCGACATACTCATTACACACCAAAATGTAATTACTAGTATATATTATGTATAAAATAAAAAATATTATGTATAAAATAAAAAAATATTAGAAAAAATTAACATGTAAATATGATATACAAATAAGATCATATAAAATCTTATTAAAGGATGTACACAACATTTATACAACTCAGACAAGTTTCACTGAAATTTTTGAAAAAATCGCAGAATTCTTCTAAAATAAAATTTAAACAAAGCTTCCTCTCTTATCGAGATTTGTTCATTAATAAGCATCTAATGGTGTAAAAGAGGAAATATTATTTCTAACATTTTACTGAATGAGCTCAAACAACATCAATGGCTAAAACTTCAAACTTGTTTACGCAAAAGAAATGACAAATCACTCGCATTATTCTCACTTTTGGATACTCTCGCCATGACGTTATTTTAGCTCCTGATTTTTCTCCCCTCCACAGATCTCTTTTGGTTTGTTGGAACTTTTTTTTATATGTTTCAAATAGTTCATACATTTGAAAACTCGAATCCAATATCGACAAAGGCGTGGTTCACCTGTCTTTATCTATTGTTTTCCCTAGATCATCTTCTCAAAGTAAATAAAAATTGAAGCCCTAAAATGGAAAAAATACTATCGAAGCCCTGAAATTGAAAACATTTGAATTTTGAACTAGGGAGCTCTGCTAGTGTTTCATGAAAATCAATAATAGTTTTTGGTCTTGAAACTAAGAAATGCACAGAAAATGTCAACTTCACTTCAAACTTGAGATGTCAATCCGATATATCTTTTTTCTCCTATATTGTTTTCGTTAAATTCTCATACACCAATTTAAAAATTCAGATTCCATACACTAATTTCAAAATTCAGAATACCATACATTGATTTCGAAGTTCAGAGCTAGCTTTCACAGAAAACTTTCATAAAATGATGGAGTCCTGTAAACATAGACAAATCCTACTAATTGATCAACATTTGCTACTAAATACAATACGAGTCATTTTAATCCTTGGCTACTACAGTGCCAAGATGGGACGTCAGATAATAAAATGAAATACATGTAATGACCGAACTTATTACCCAAACAGTCCTTGGATGGCCTTCTGTTGGTATGCGAGCTTCCTTGATATTGCTCCTTGCTCTGAAATATTTTCTGTGCAATTCCAAAATCTTATTACAGTCATTACTTCTCTTGTAACATAGAGCTCTGCCCAAGATTCCCAAACCTTTTCTTCCGTTAACATCATTTCCACTCATGTCTTCCAAACGGATGAAAACTTCACTCATCTTCAAAGTGGTAGCTGAAACTCTGCACTTCATCTCAATGATACATTTTACAACCTTGTATGGCAATATCTCCATAGCAGGTAATAAGCTACCGAAGTGAACAAGAAATTTCACATTAGATGTCGAATGTCTCTGTCCACCCTAGGGACTTCAACTTGAAAGATTTGCAGCCTGCCCGGTTCTCTTGTTTATTACAATCTAGCTCAACTTTATGTTTTCCATCAATCACCTCCAAATATTACCCTCTTTCCCCAGCTCATCAACTGACATAATTGTAGGCAACCCATCTTCATCAGCATCCACATCTTCAAGATTAATAATGTCAGTCTGGAAAGGAGATTGAAGGTACCACTCTGGAAAATTGCCTGCATAAGGAATTCCCCAAATGATCTTTGAAAAAGTGGGTTTGTTATCGTAGTGCACATCCACAACCCACATAAAATCACTAGTATTATTAGCCTGACTGAATATGGAATCACTGTGAAAGGCCTCATGAGAAGCAATAACAGAGAAATAGTTTGCATGGAATTTTCTGAAGCCACTGAGTGAAGAAGAAATGACATGTTTAAGTTGTGGGTTTTGTGTGGAAGGCCAGCGAATGGAGAAACACATGCCACACTTGCAAGTGTTTTTCTATCCACATGACCCAAGATTTTTGTGAGGACATCACCATCCAAAATCATGCTTCTTTCCCTTTTCATACTACACTAATTGGTAGCTCTGGCCGATCCGGTCAGGTCCCAGCTCTAAAATTATATTTCTTTCCTGTCGGCTGATTAAAATTATATTTCTTTCTTACCAATTTCAGTAATGGGTAGTTCTCTCCAATCAGGCCAAAGCTCATAAAATTATATTTCTTTCTTACTAATTTGAGCAATGGGTAGTTCTCCACAATCCAAGCAGGTCCAAGCTAATAAAATCATATTTCTCTCTTACCAATTCAAAGGTACTAATTACTAAATCTAATACTATTTAATAACGGATTTTGAGGTCATTAACATCTAAATCCGATATGTGAAGTAAAAGCATTTTCTATAATATTTGTTATAATAGAAAGTTGAACATTGATTTAACATTTGAATGATTGTTGGAAAAAAAATATTGTATATCTATATTTAAATTAAAACAAAATTGAAAAGTTGTAGTTAATTTAATATCTTATAATTAAGTTTTTGATTAGGGTATGTGCAAGATCATGAGGGGTCAAAAAGTGGCGATGTGAAGAGTATTCACTTTTCGCTTGTCCAAAAGCACATGAAAATGCTTATTGACTTTTTAGTAGGCCTGGGTGTCAGTACACCTGGGTAAACTTGACACCAAAGCATAGGCCTAATCGGGTACTCGATATTATCGGGTAGTTGATAACTATGGCATAAATCCAAAACTTGCGAGCCCTTTTCTTCATTTCTTTCCACGTTTTTCTTTGCCAAAACAACTTGATATATCATATACCTGATATATTTTCGGATACCTGATTTTGGAAATAACAAATTCGACTCTCGAGCATATTCGGTAAGTAATTATTTGTATATTTTTATTATTTTATTTCATTTTCATGCTAAATGTAGCATTTTTTTAAAAATAGGGTTTTGTATTTATATTTGTAATAATATATGAAATTAGATTGAAATTTAGATTTGTTTTTTATTTAATCAGGCATGACTGACAACAATGAAGAAAATAACCCTCCCGCACCAAATAATGATTCCGAAAACAATCCCCCATATTTAAACCCTAAATCTTTACAAGATTTGATACAAGAAAATTTGAACACAATACGAGGTTTCCAAAACACATATCAAAATATACCTACATTAGGTCCCATGCTTGCCACACTAAATACAATTGTTGAAAATATTGACACACTCACGCAGCAACATAATGCTGCTCTTCATTGGCGTGATGATATGCACGCCCAATTTGATGACGGATTTGACCATGATGGGATTGCGGCCCTTAATATAACTAAGGAAGATATATACGCCCTTTTTGTCAATCCTAAAACTGGAATACCAGTTGACCCCAAAAAACCTAAATTATCAATAAAATGGTGCACAAATGAAGCAATGCGCACAAACTTTTGGGATCGCTGGTTGATGTTTTTTGATAAACCACCCCATAGCAATTTGGAGGTCCCATTTTATTTCATTAAAAAATTGTATGCTGAGTTTGTGCTTGGTCACCATGTTGATTATTGGAGTATGAGGCCCAACATGGGTGTAGGCAGAGGAGCTCCTCAGACTAGGCCATTTCTTAGCACTGAAAGGCCACTACCTTTGTCCCCCCCACTGATGTCGCACCCTCTCCTCCAGTGCAGCATCCCGATATCATTGCAGAGGCTGCCTCACACACTATTAGGGCCATTCATTTACCGAGTGATCAGTTGATCATGCAGACCACATCAGTGTTGCCTCCTAGTGTGGATGATGCTGGCGCATCGACATCTCATCAGAGTTCACATGTATACGAGCCCCATATGTGCATTATGTGAAGACATATGTGCCTCGAACCGCTTACTGATTCTGATACATATTAGTTTCATGCTATTGATGAGGAGGATACAGGAGACGCAGTTGCAGAGGCTGCAACACCTCATGGAGCATCTACATCTCATGAGAGTGCTCAGGAGGTGCATGCAGAGCCATTGACTCCTGTTGATATGGTGAGTAAACATTATAAATAAATTTGTCACATGACTTATTTAATTTAAAAATAATTTATTTATTTAGATTAGTTTTAATGATTGCATGCACTTATGTATATATTTTTTCCATTTATGTTCAGTCGATGACACATGAGGAGGTGAGACAGGTGGATGAGTCCACACTTTCGACCATTTCATTTGGCCTTGATGACTATACGGTATATTATAAATTATGTACCCATTGGTTTTTTTTATATCATTTGGTGTACATGCTTAAATCTCTATCAATTAGAGAAATAAAATTTATACATTTACTTATATATTGTCATCTGATTGTGTTCTTGCAGGGTACAACCGATGTCAGTGGGGGGCATGAGGGGGTTCCTTCAACAGGTGTCGACAAAGGAAAGGTAGTTAATTATTTAAGATTAATTATGCATGCACATGTATGCCACTTGTGTGTAGTAATAAATATTTTACTTGCACTTTATTGTATAGGGTGTGGCTATTGATGATGTCCCGATAGCTGTTTGGCAGCATAGGGTTACAGGCATCTCGATTCAGAGTGATAGCCCAATTGTACGTAGACTTTTACATATTGTTATTTGTATTTTGTAACTAGGGTTGCTATGATGAAGTACATTTATATATAATTGACAATCTTTTTACTCTCATATGTTACTCCGAGTGTGAGGGAGGGCCCACAAGAATCTTTCGTATCTTTGTTGACCCAGCCCACCATTCCAAAAGAGTGATCATCAGATGTAAGTTTTAATTTTAGTTCAATTAATTTATAATTTTATTATGCTATCATCCTATTTTGTAGATTTATTACTCTATGTTGCACCACTCTACTAATCTCATTATTGCAAACATATATTTATAGGTCACAGTTGGTATTGTTGGCATGGTCCCTGCGCTACCCAGGACTTATGCTAGGACACCTGATCGTGGTAGGCGACTGAGAGACTAGGTGCAGATATTTGTATTCAGTTATAATTTTAATTAAATTAGTGTTTGAATTATGAAAGCTATATATATATATATATATATATATATATATATATATATATATATATGTACAAATCATATAAAGTAAGCAATCTAACTTGGGTTTGAACTCATTTTTTATGCAGGATCAATCAGAGCCCAACACTTCTTCAAAGAGGCTACATTTTGATGATCCCCCTATGACATAGGATGTAGTTTTAGTTTTGTGGTCATTTAGAGATGCCACTTCACACATTTTGAGATGGCATATATGCCACATTGTACACCTTAAAACATTAATTTTGTAGACATTTTGAAATGGCATGTGCCAAATTTGTATATGGAGATACTTTTGATACATTTGATACTTTGTATATATAGAACATGTTCATTTATATGTTATATTTGCATCATCTTTTGTATATACATATTTATTATTCATGTTTATGGAATTGAATGGTGAAGTTATATCTTGACTATGATTATCATTATGATTGAAATTATATCTTGTTGAAGTTATATTTATTTTTCTTTACTTTGGAATACCCTATTCATGGAGCTTATTATGTTTGAGGTTTAAATTCTATAGATTTCCTATGTTCTTATGTTTCATACCATTATATATACTCACTTGAGCCACTGAGTACTACATTGTTTGAATACTATATATATAGTCACTGTGTATATAACTCATCATATTGGAGTCACTTGAGTCATGGAAGATCACTACCCAATCGTGCTTAGTGCACCTTGGGGTCACTTGGATCGAGCGTGGTCGCAAGCGTTCCAGTGACTCCATGGGTGAAAGGAGGTTGTCACTGGCATTTACCCAGCCAACCAGAGCCAATGGAGTAGATGGTTTGATGCAATGTCAGATGATTTGAAAGATACAATGCTAAGTTGCTTTCAACTGACCCTCACTACAAGTTTTGGCATCGAATGAGATTGCCTTGCCAAATGAAAATGAAGTTGAATAGTCCAAAACTAAAAGAGGTTATAGTAGACCTCGGAAACATGATCTTGTAGCACCTAATGATTTGTTGATACCTCTCATGAGCTCTGAGATATGAGCCCCAGAAGATCGCTGCCCAATCATGCTTAGTGCACCTTGGGGTCACTTGGGTCGAGCGTGGTCGCGAGCGTTCCCGTGATTCCGTGGGTGGAATAGGGTTGTCATTGGCATTTACCCAGCCAACCAGAGCTGAAGGAGTAGATGGTTCTATGCCAAGTCAAATGGTTTGAAAGATATGCTACTGAGCTGCTTTCAATTGACCCTCACTGCAAGTTTTGGCATCAACTGAGATCACCTTGCCAAATGCAAACGAAGTCAAATCACTCAAAAATGAGAGAGGTTATAGTAGACCTCAGAAACATGATCCCATAGCACCTAACATTTTTTTGATACCTCTCATGAGCTCCGAGATACAAGCCCCGGAAGATCACTACCCAATCATGCTTAGTGCACCTTGGGGTCACTTGGGTCGAGCGTGGTCGCGAGCGTTCCCGTGACTCCATGGGTGGAATGGGGTTGTCAATGGCATTTACATGGCCAACCAGAGCTGATGGAGAAGATGGTTTGATGCCAAGTCAGACGGTTTGAAAGATATGCTGCTGAGCCGCTTTCAATTGACCCTCACTGCAAGTTTTGGCATCGACTGAGATCGCCTTGCCAAATGCAAACGAAGCTAAATCACCCAAAACTAAGAGAGGTTATAGTAGACCTCAGAAACATGATCCTGTAGTACCTAATAGTTTGTCGATACCTCTCATGAGCTTTGAGATACGAGCCCTAGAAGATCGCTGCCCAATCGTGCTTAGTGCAACTTGGGGTCACTTGGGTCGAGCGTGGTCGTGAGCTTTCCTGTGACTCTGTGGGTGGAACAGGGTTGTCACTGGTGTTTACCTGGCCAACCAAAGCTAATGGAGTAGATGGTTCAATGCTAGGTCAGACGGTTTGAAAGATACGCTGCTGAGCCACTTTCAACTGACCCTCACTACAAGTTTTGGCATCGACTGAGATCACCTTGCCAAATGCAAACGAAGTTGAATCACCCAAAACTGAGAGAGGTTATTGTAGACCTTAGAAACATGATCTTGTAGCACTTGATAGTTTGTCAATACCTCTCACAAGGTCTGAGATATGAGCCTCGAAAGATCACTGCCCAATCATGCTTAGTGCACCTTGGGGTCACTTGGGTCGAGCGTGGTCGCGAGTGTTCCAGTGACTCTGTGGGTGGAATGAGGTTTTCACTAGAATTTACCCAGCCAACTAGAGCCGATGGAGTAGATGGTTCAATGCCAGGTTAGATAGTTTATAAGATACGCTGCTGAGCTGCTTTCAACTGACCCTCACTACAAGTTTTGGCATCAACTAAGATCGCCTTGCCAAATGCAAACAAAGTCGAATCGCCCAAAATTGAGAGAGGTTATTTTAGACCTTGGAAACATGATCTAGTAGCACATGACGGTTTGTCGATACCTCTCACGAGATCCAAGATACAAGCCCTGGAAGATCGCTGCCCAATCATGCTTAGTGCACCTTGGGGTCACTTGGGTCAAGTGTGGTCACGAGTGTTCCCGTGAATCTGTGGGTGGAACAGGGTTGTCATTAGTGTTTACTCGGCCAACTAGAGCTGATGGAGCAGACGGTCAGATGCCAAGTTGAATGGTTTGAAAGATATGCTGTTGAGCCGCTTTCGACTGACTATTAGTGGTATGTTTGAAATTTGAACTGTGAAACTAATCATGATTAAGCTTGTGAAATTTAAACTGTGAAGCTTATTATGTTTGAGGTTTAACTTTTATAGATTGTTTGAAATGATAAAAAATAATATCCTTAAAGCATTATAAACAACAATTAAACATGTAAGAATTCAAACCATGCAAATGACATAAGTAAATGACATGTAAGATCCCTTCTTGGCACTATTGGCCACCCATACATGATTTTGGTCATAAGTCCTTATCAAGAGTTTTAGGACATTTAAATTTTAAATCAAATTGATTGTTAGAAATTTCCATTATAGGCTTCAAAAGATCTCAATTAACCAAAGGATCCTTTTGTCCTTCTATCTCTGATTGGATCCATGGTGACCGTAGGCGTCTTCATAGGTGCTCCTGCACAAGTTACAATCCACATACAAAACCAAGTTTATTGACTCAAAACACAATCTAAGAAAGGTGAAATTAATGTATTAACATTAAGCCTAACGAACTTAGAAAACAATGCACTAAGTTAACTTATTACCTACAGAAGTGTTCTTGAAGGGTCATCTCTTTGCTTCAGGGTCTCCAATAGTGCTTCATGATTAGAAATACTAATAGTCCAAAGTTATTTTGTCTTTGGTCTTCCTTGATGCTTTGACAACTTGACATTTTTTTCTATAACAAGGTGTGAATACATGAGAATAGTATTGTGCTTCTCATAGTCTTCAAATGCAGGAATTCCATTCTTTCTAATCATGTATGTTCGTAGCCATGTTCCCACGACAACAACTAAACCAGTAGGATATGTGAACCCATCACCATCTGTCATCAGTTGTACAAGCTTATGTTTACCTTGTACACAACATGCTAACCAATAATCTGACCTCTCATCATTCCCCTGTGGTGCAACCAATGCAAAAACATTTCCTGGCATCAAAATATCTGAAAGATGGTCATATTCAACTGAAGTGTCCATGTCATCATTTCTTATAGAGAGTGTCAAAGATAAAGGAGTTAGATACTATGGAACCCGTGTATCCACCCACTCACTTGACTCACAATGATCCCAATCATACTGAAAACACATGGGGAAAAACAAGCCAACTCTAGTGTCCAAATGGTCCATGTACTACTATTGGCGCTTCAGAATGAATGCATTTTTGAAGAGTCTTTCACTGTTTGACAATCCAAGCTATCTCCTATAGTTCCCTCCTCAACCAACCAAAAGAATCTACGCACTGTAGAATCAAGGTTCTGATGGAATATGGATGAAGTGACTGAGAGGGGGGGTGAATCAGTCAACCATAAAACACTTCACAATTATTTATTTCCAGATCCCTTAGGATATCTTAATGAATATTATCTGTTTAACACTCGGTAAATAGATTGCAATAACTTGGTAGATGCAGAAAGTATTAGTAAAATTATCTTTAGATATTCATCACCACTTGTATATGATTAAGATAACTATTAAGAACACAAGAGACACAAGATTTAACATGGAAACCCAATATGGGAAAAACCACCAATGTATCTAGATACTGATTTTCACTTTTTTGAAGTGATGCTCGGTTAGAAGCCAAACTGGTAAAAGGTTACAAAACACACTGTTAGGTGTGACCTTGTTAGAGGATTTAATCACCCTGCTAGGAGTGGCCTGGTAAGAGGTCTTGAGAATAATTCAATGGAATTGTCACCTTGTTAGAGGATTTACAATATGGTTGTTAAACCAACTCGGTTAAGAGATTTAGAATTCATTGTTACAATGATAAAAAGGTAACAATGAAAATGACCTGTATAATAATGCAACTACCTTGCTGATTACAGATCTCTATTCTGTATAAGTGTGATCCTTCCTGATCGAATATATCTTTGCTGCTCCTCAAGGATATCTGGTCATCCTTCACAGTTTCGCACACACCTTTCCTATCTTTCTTCTATATATCTTCTTCTGTTTCTGTTCTTTATTTTTCACATTTGACCTTTTATTTATATGATTTTAGATTTGTCAAATCGGCATTACTTAGTATAACAGTCAGCTGAATTAAGAAAACTTTATTTGCAAAGATCCTTCAAGGGCCGACAGTGCTCGGTGACCATAATGAAATTTTCTACAATCTTTTGGAGACCGAGGGAACTCGGTAAACACTGATAATATTTTTTTCTTCGATAACCGAGTGAGCTCGGTAAATGCTAACTTTTCTTTGACAACTGACTGAACTTGGTAAATGCTAACTTTTCTTTGACAACCGACTGAACTCGGTAAATGCTAACTTTACTGCCAGGCAGACCGAATGAGCTCGGTAGGTACTGATTGTTGCGGACTATGACATTGTGTGACATCAAAGACAATACATAATTTGAGTAGCAATTTTCTTCAGACAATTGTTTCCAACAATCTCCCTCTTTGGCATTGATGGCAACACAATATGTCATAGCATAAGAAATTTTGAAAGGATTAGCCCGGTTCAGATTCAAATCTCCCTCTGTTAGCAAACTTCCTTTTTTCTTGAAAACTCTTCCTTCTGACTATTGAAAATTTCTTGAAGTAATAGCAAAGACATAGAAAACACTCCCTCTTTGACAACACATGCCAAAGACAATTCACATATTACCGGTGTAAACTAATGTACCTCAAATACTGATTCATATGCAATGATTCCTTGAATATGCTGCATCAACTTGTTGATTTTCAATCATGTTCTGGTTGATGCATCACTAAAACTATATTTAGTGAGCCTTAGATAGGGGAATGACCCCTAACTTACCTCTTAGATACACAAATGCATCCTTGGGTAATGGTTTGGTGAAAATGTCTGTAATCTGCTCTTTTGTATGAATATATTCTAATCTGATTTCCTTGTCCTGCACCAATTCTCTGACAAAGTGATATTTAATAGCAATGTGCTTGGTTTTGGAATGCATTACTGGATTCTTCGAAATGTTTATTGCACTTGTATTGTCACAAAATATAACAATTGGTTCTTTGATTTCAACCTTCATACTTTGTAATAACTATTTAAACCAAACAATATTTGAACAGTTTACTGCAGCAGCAACATATTCTGCTTCAGCTGTGGATTGAGATGTGCAATTTTGCTTTTTACTGGTCCAGGATACCAGTCTTTTTCCAAGAAAAAATGCTCCACCACTTGTACTTTTTCTGTCATCAATGTTCCCTGCCCAATTAGCATCAGTAAATACTTTTAAGTCTAGATTGCCTCCAAATTTATACCACAAACCATATTCTTCAGTTCCTCTTAAGTATCTTAAGATTCTTTTGATTGCCATCATATGATTTTCCTTAGGTTTTGCTAAGAATCTTGCTACTATACCGACTGCTAAGGCAATATCAGGTCTTGTATGTACTACATACTACAATTTTCCAATCATAGATCGGTATAAGGTCTGATCTACTTCTTTTGAATCATCATTCTTGGTAAGTTTCAGTCCAGTACACATGGGTGTAACAACTGGTTTTGAATCTTCCATACCAAACTTCTTAAGTATTTCCTTAATGTATTTAGATTGAGTAATGTATATACCATTCTTGCTTTGCTGAATTTGAAGACCAACAAAGAATTTTATTAAACCAAACATAGACATTTCAAATTCTTTGTTCATTTGCTCTGAAAATTCTTTGCACTGATCATCATTCCCTGTAAATATAGTATCATCTACAAATATTTCTGCCAATACAATTTTGTCATCCGGTCCTTCTTTAATATATAGATTACTGTTATCATTGGCTCTTTTGAAATTAATCTGAATCAGATAGTTATGGAGTCTTTCATAACATGCTCTAGGAGCTTGTTTCAAACCATACAATGCTTTGTGTAACTTGCAGACCATGTCCTTTTTACCTGGATCAACAAAACCTTCAGGTTGTTCAATGTAGACTTCTTCATCAAGAATTCCATTGAGAAATGCAGATTTTATATCCATCTGATATACCTTAAATCCTTTATGTGCTGCATAAGTAAGTAGAGTTCTTACACCTTCTAATCTTGCAACAGGAGCAAAAGTTTCACCATAATCTATACCTTCTTCTTGAGAATAACCTTTACATACCAATCTAGCTTTATTTCTAGATACTTGACCGTCTTCATTTAGCTTATTCCTGAATACCCATTTTGTTCCAATTACAGTCTTATCTTTAGGTCTAGGTACAAGAGTCCATGTTTTGTTCTTTTGTATTTGTTCTAATTCTTCATTCATTGCTTCAATCCAACTTTCATTTTTCAATGCATCTTTGATATTTCTAGGTTCAAAATCAGTAAGCAGACATGTACCTTTTAGCTTACTTCTTGTCATAGTACCATCTAATTTGTTTCCAATGATTTGATCTAGTGTATGATGCCTTCTGACATATTTGGCTAGTATAGGTTCCTTGCTTTTTGAATGTGTCATGTTGTTGTCTTCTAGGATCTCTTCTTCAGGTTGCTCTGGCTTGGTAGATATTTGCTCGGTAACTTCAGGCTGAGACTCGGTTTGAATTTCTTCCTGTGACTCAGTTTGAACTTCTTCCTGTGACTCAGTTTGAACTTCTTCCTATGACTTGGTTACTGTGCTAGGCTCAGTAGATATAGTTTCCTTATTGATAGTTGTGTCTGGAAATGTTTCAGGTTCAATGTAAATGAATCTCCTATACTTTTTAGGTTCCCTTTTGCTTTCTTCTTCAGTCTTTTCTGCAAACTCATCAAATTTTACATGTATACTTTCTATGACTTTGTGAGTAGACAAGTTCAGACATTTGTATGCCTTACTTTTGCTAGAATATCCTAGGAATATTCCTTCATCACTTTTCACATCAAATTTATTTCTTCTAGATTATTTTAAGATATAACACTTGCTACCAAATACTTTCATGTAACTTACATTGGGTTTATAGCCATACCATAACTCATAAGGAGTTTTGAATGTGTCTTTCTTCAATTGTACTCGGTTCAAGGTATGAACTGCAGTGCTGATAGCTTCCTTCCAATACTTTATGGCGATGTTCTTTTCTATCATTAGAGTCCTTGCACAATCCATAATAGATCTATTTCTTCTTTCTGCTATTCCATTCTACTCAGGAGTTCTAGGAGCTGATACCTATCTTTTGATTCCTCTTTCAATGCAAAAGTTGTTAAAATCATAGGAGATGAATTCACCACCTCTGTCTAATCTTAAGCATTTCAATCTTTTCCCTGTTTCCTTTTCCACTCTTGCCAAGTACCATTTGAACTTTTCAAATGCTTCTGACTTTTCTCTTAAATACATAACAGTCATCATTCTAGAATAATCATCAACGAAAAGAATAAAGAATTTATCTCTAGTATAGCTTTCTATTCTAATAGGTCCACATAAATCAGTATGCACAATTTCCAAAATCTCTTTAGACTGATAGTTTTTACTCTTAAAACTAGTCTTACTCATTTTGCCAATCTGACAATTCTTACATAGACCAATATCAGGTTTCTTCAAAGTAGGAATTCCTCTTACCTTCTTGAATTTGCTTATTTTCATCATGTTATCAAAATTCACATGACATAACCTTTTGTGCCATAGCCAACTTTCTTCAATTTGAGCAATAAAACATGAATATTCACTGAGATCAAGATAAAATAAGTTACCTTTTGTTTGTTTGCCTGATCCAATGAGTTTTCCTTTTTCATCCAGCAGTCTTGCTTGACTATTCATGAATTCAACCTTGAAACCAGTGTTGATTAGCTGTGCTACACTTAGAAGATTATGTTTTAGTCCTTCAACCCAATAAGCATTATCACATATGAGTTCTTTGGTTAATGAGATTCTTCCTTTTCCTTTTATACAACAAGGTTCATTGTTTCCAAATCTTACATTGCCACCATCACAGTCTTCTAGGTATTCAAATTTTGTCTTGTCACCAGTCATGTGATGTGAACATCCACTGTCTATTATCCATATATCATCTTTGCTTATATGAGAAATAAGTGCCATCTTATCTTCATCATCATCAGATTCATCTTTTATAGCAATAAAGACAATTTCTTCTTCACTATCATCAGAATCTTTAGCCATAAAACATGTTTTCTTATCTTTATCCTTGAATGATTTGAAATTCTTTTTTCCATAGTACTTGTGACCTCTCTTCTCTTCCTTGGCCTACTTGTTTGGGCACCTAGTTGCAATATGTCCAATTTCTTCACATGAAAAATAGATTAGAGTTTTACCTTTATATTTACCTTTCCCTTTAGAGTATTTCTTTGCAAGTAATGCTTCTACAATTTCAAGATCACTATTAGAACTTTCTTCTGATACTTCTTCACTTTCTGACTGAACTTCTTTAATTTTCTTGTTCTTCCTTAGTGAAACCTTGGCCTCAAATGCTGACTCAATATTTTTGGAACTTGGAACATAGTTGTCATAGTTGTCTAATTCAAAGGCTGTCAATCTTCCAACTAAAGCATCCAAAGTTATATTGTGGTTTGTTTCACATCTTCTTTCTTGAATAGTTGATACTCTTATTGCATAGATAGGGAGTAATGTTCTGAGTACCTTGCTTATAACAGTTTCATCAGAGATTGTTCCTCCAGAAGCTCTAATTGCACTAACACTTGCTTTGATCCTTTCAACATATTTTGCAATGTTTTCATCTTCTTTCATATTCATCTTGTCAAACTGTCCTCTTAGGCTTTCTGCTTTGGCTCTTTTCACATTTGCATCACCACCATATATTTTCTTTAGTGTGATCCACATTTCATATGTAGTAGTGCATTCTTTAATATCATCAAATTCTTCATAGCTGAGAGCTGATGCAATGTCTATCATCATGGTGTTATGACTCTTTTTCTCTGCAATGTCTTCAATAGTTAATGCGCCAGTAGGAACTGTGTATTCTTCATCAATGTATTTGCATCCTGAATCACCAATGGAAGCCAGATGAAGTCTCATGAGACCTTGCCATGCTGAAAAGTTATCTCTATTGAGCTTTGGAATTTCTCTCTTGTAAGACATCCTGATCTTTAGCTTAGGTCCTTGAAACCCTTCCTGCAAGCACCAAAAGCTTTGATACCAATTGATGGAATATGGATGAAGTGACTAAGAGGGGGGGTGAATCAGTCAACCATAAAACACTTCACAATTATTTCTTTCCAGATCCCTTAGGATATCTTAATGAATATTATCTATTTAACACTCGGTAAATAGATTGCAGTAACTTGGTAGATGCAGAAAGTATTAGTAAAATTATCTTTAGATATTCATCACCACTTGTATATGATTAAGATAACTATTAAGAACACAAGAGACACAAGATTTAACGTGGAAACCCAATATGGGAAAAACCACCAATGTATCTAGATACTGATTTTCACTTTTCTGAAGTGATGCCCGGTTAGAAGCCAACCCGGTAAAAGGTTACAAAACACACTGTTAGGTGTGACCTTGTTAGAGGATTTAATCACCCTGCTAGGAGTGGCCTGGTAAGAGGTCTTGAGAACAATTCAATGGAATTGTCACCTTGTTAGAGGATTTACAATATGGTTGTTAAACCAACTCGGTTAAGAGATTTAGAATTCACTTTTACAATGATAAAAAGGTAACAATGAAAATGACCTGTATAATAATGCAACTGCCTTGCTGACTACAGATCTCTATTCTATATAAGTGTGATCCTTCCTGATCGAATATATCTCTGCTGCTCCTCAAGGATATTTGGTCATCCTTCACAGTTTCGCACACACCTTTCCTGTCTTTCTTCTATATATCTTCTTCTGTTTCTGTTCTTTATTTTTCACATTTGACCTTTTATTTATATGATTTTAGATTTGTCAAATCAGCATTACTTAGTATAACAGTCGGCTGAATTAAGCAAAATTTATTTGCAAAGATCCTTCAAGGGCCGACAATGCTCGGTGACCATAATGAAATTTTCTACAATCTTTTGGAGACCGAGGGAACTCGGTAAACACTGATAATCTTTTTTTCTTCGATAACCGAGTGAGCTCGGTAAATGCTAACTTTTCTTTGACAACCGACTAAACTCGGTAAATGCTAACTTTTCTTTGACAACCGACTGAACTCGGTAAATGCTAACTTTACTGCCAGGCAGACCGACTGAGCTCGGTAGGTATTGATTGTTGCGGACTATGACATTGTGTGACATCAAAGACAATACATAATTTGAGTAGCAATTTTCTTCAGACAATTGTTTCCAACAGAGTCCCCCCCTGTGACAATGCTAAAGCACACCAATCAACAATAGAATGAGCATCAAGAAGTACAACACCTGAAATCCTCAATTACTGCTTAACTAGAGCTCTCTTCACACATGCACCTACTCCGTCATGATCCCCTTTCCCATGCCCTGACTCAAAAAAATTCCAAAGATGAGGTACACCTCTCTCCACATGAATTCTACACAACCAATAAAACATTCTGGCATTCTTAAATTGACCGGTGTGATTATCTGACCAAATGAGATGCCTATCCATAGCAATACCATTTTCCTACAAGAAGTCAAAATAGTTCTGAAAACAATGTTGAACAAACTCATGAGAGTGAGACCTGTCATCGCTCATATAAAAATGGTACTCTTTGATTATCTTTCACTCATCTTTTGTGCTATTAGGAGAATGTCTATATGTGATGTGTAGAAAAATAGCAACCTGAATGGAATTGTAATATTGAGCCTGAGTCTCATTTTGGGGCTGCAATGTATAGTTCTCCGCAAAGTTTATAATGGATATAATAGTTCCAATGGGGAAAGTGTCCTTACATGTCCTGAATTGATGATCCAACCATTGAGACCTATGACTATGCCTTGCATACTTGTAAAAAAGATTTGTCTTGAAATCTGAGTTAAAATCAACAACATTGTATTCTTTTGTAACTAACTCACATCTAGAGCCTTCACCTCCACTCTTCAATGTATAGTTCACCGTTTCATATACCTTTTTTTGGATGAGTGTCTTTCCAAAATTGTGTTCCAAACCCTCATGAAAACATGTTCTAAACTTGGACAAGCCACCACATTCTAAGCACTTGGCATTTAAGCAATCTTTTTTATAAAATAAACAACCATCATCTCTATGACATAAAAATTAATCTAGCAAGTCTCTTGATGATTTGGGAAGACCACTTGCACCACAATCCTCTAGAATTTCATTAGTATGCAAAGTAGAACAAATGGATTGTAATAATTCATGATGCATTGAAAACTCAACATGATATTTGCAATAGCATGTATTCCGAATTTTAAGGGGTACACAATAAAATGGCTTCACGGATTCAAAAGACCTTTGTTATATTTTCAATGTTGGATGTGTCTCACAAATTTTTTTATACAACATTGTTTGACTTACCTCCACATAATGTTTAGGATGTGGAGTGCGGTCTCGATTGCCAACTCTCAACTTCAAGACATCCTTCACATTTGGTGACACTCTTGAGTTAGCATCCCAAAATTGTTGAATTTCATCCTTGACAACATTTGTTAGCTTCTTATCAAAATGTGGAAGTCTCCCACCATAAGCCCATGTATCAATTTGAAGCAGATCATCAAGTCTTTCTCTTCTTGCAAGTGCTCTACCCAAAGTTTTACGGTCTATATTGAAGTCAACACAAGTTTGTCTCATCAAACAAGCCTTTCTCAACTGATGACTTACTAAAGAGATTGTAATAATCCTCCGAGCAACTCTCTTGTCTTTTTCTCTGCTAGTCTTCCCAATGCTATTGAGAGCATTGAAAAGATTCTTCACAACAATGGCATTTCTCTCCATTTTTTTGTTCACACGAATCTTCAATTTCACAAGCACAGGTCTCATCTTTTGCATCTTTAACAACTACACAAAAATTTGACATTGCTCAACCAATGTCTTGTTTCCAAAAAATTGATCATAAAGTCTTGAAGCCCACAACCTAATGGTTCTATGTGACCTCTTTCCTTCCCAATTATTCTTAATGTTCTCCTCAATTTCAATTAACCATTTAGGTCTTCCTGAAAGCCCCGAATTTGAAGTTTTATTATCTTTATTGCAAGGGACTTCATTTCACATATAATTTGGAGATGTGTAACGTTCATGTGGTTCTTGTGCAACATTTTCATTCCCGAAGTCTACATTTTCAATCTCCATCTATACATTTTCAAATTCAACATCCTCTTCACTTACAACTACATTTACCGGGTTTGATTGATTAATGTTTAACATACCTTCTCTCCTTCTTAGGTGATTTTCCTTATCCTTTTCCCTATATACTTGAATTTCTTCATCTCTCAGCTTCCTCTTGCATTTAGCCTTTCGACGACTATTGCTTCCCATGGTGAGACCACGAGTCGACAAAAATCAAACAATGGGCCCCAAATCACATTTTTTTTTTTTTGCAACGAGTGAAAAAAGTATAAAATCTCGTGATTGTCTGGTTTGTGGGGATAGGGAATATTTTGGTCAAATATTACCTGTCAAAAATTGGGTATCTAATTTCATATCGGGTACCCGCTATTCCTAGGCAGATAAAAAAAAGGGCGGGAGCAAATGAAAAAATTGAACTTCTACATATATATATATATATATATATATATATATATGAGGCATATGATATATATAATGTATATATTATATATATGCTAATGTATTATAATATACTAATGTATTATATGTGCTAGTTAATGTATTATATACTAATGTACTAATGTATAATATACTAAGTTATATTATATACTAATGTATAATATACTAATGTATCATATACTAATTTTTATTTTTCATTTCTTCTAGGTCTTTAAAGGCGGTTGGCTAAATCTTTGTATTAAATGTTAGGGAATGCATGAAAATAATATGATTCTGAGCACGAGCATGAGTCCCTACAGGGGCATAGTTGTGCCTTTTATAGGCACCATAAACCCTAGCTACGCAGAAATGGAGGTTTTGAAGAATAGTTCACTGGAGGTGGATTACAGAAGCAAAGGGCAAGAGAATCACTCTGTTTCCATTGCCTGTGGCTATGAAATGGTATCTTTCCCTGCTTTTTCAACTAGAACGCTAAATTACAAAGGTTCTCAAAATAGATTCTAGTTGAACTGGACAATTGTACCACGCCTTTTGATAATCTGACAGCTCAATAGAGTCATTGGGAGGTTAAACAAGAACAACTGGATGGATCTTTGAACCAGTTGAAGATTATGGAGAGTGGAGAAGGGTTTGGTAAAATGAGTAGCTGTACTAGAAATTATGCAAGTGCTGTAGAACTAACCGCATTAATAAATTTAAAGAAGAGATCAGCGGCGATGTGACATTATGAAGAAAGCCTTGCCATTTTGATGGTGCCGCCCCGATATTATGAAGAATGTCTGGCCGCTCCAATGCCGGCGCTGCCTCTATCTTAGACTTTCACCATTGCTTCTGATCAATACTCTAAGATATGGCAAGGATTACGGGCTTTTGCACAGCATAGTCCATCATAAATTCTCTATAAATCATCATGCGTTATAGTATTTTTTTCTTTTCTGAATGACTTATTCGAAGAATTTAATTTTCACCATAATTTTGGGTCCATGAATTGTCATTTTGAACTCTGAGAGAAGCTGCGGATTGCAAGAATTTGATAAATTTGGTTTATCTCATTTTCTTTCTCTACCATTTGTGAGTGATAAGGTGTACTAGGACCCATAGGGAGTCCCCATGACCCCTTTTGACATATTGGAATGCTCAAGTGTGTCTTAAGGGGTCCTAGGACCCCTAGGGAGTCCCCATGACCCCTTTTGACACATTTGAACACTCAAGTGTGTCTTAAGGGGTCTTAGGACCCCTTTGGACACACTTGAGCATTCAAATGTGTCAAAAGGGGTCAAGAACCCTTAAGAAACACTTGAGCATTCAAATGTGTCAAAAGGGGTCATGGGGACTCCCTAAGGGTCCTACTACACCTTATCATGCGTTAGGACCCCTAGGGCATCCCCATGACCCCTTTTGACACATTTGAATACTCAAGTGTGTCTTAAGGGGTCTTAGGACCCCTTTTGACACATTGGAAAGCTCAAATGTGTCTTAAGGGGTCTTAGGACCCCTTTGGACACACTTGAGCATTCAACTATGTCAAAAGGGGTCACGGGGACTTCTTAGGGGTCCTAGTACACCTTATCATGCATTAGGACCCCTAGGGACTCCGCATGACCCCTTTTGACACATTTGAATGTTGAAGTGTGTCAAAAGGGGTCTTAGGACCCCTTTTGACACATTAGAATGCTCAAGTGTGTCTTAAGGGGTCTTAGGACCCCTTCAGACACACTTGAGCATTCAAATGTGTCAAAAGGGGTCATGGGGACTCCCTAGGGGTCCTAATGTGTGATAAGGTGTACTAGGACCCCTATGAAGTCCCCATGACCCTTTTTGACACATTTGAACACTCAAGTGTGTCCGAAGGGGTCCTAAACCCCTTAAAATAGACTTGACTATTCAAATGTGTCAAAAGGGATCATGGGGACTCCCTATAGGTCCTAGAATACCTTACCACATGTTAGGACCCCTAGAGAGTCCCCATGACCCCTTTTGACACATTTGAATGCTCAAGTGTGTCCAAAGGGGTCCTAAGACCCCTTAAGACACACTTGACCATCCAAATGTATCAAAAAGGGTCCTAAGACCACTTAAAACACACTTGAGCATTCTAATGTGTCAAAAGTAGTCCTAAGACCCCTTAAGACACACTTGAGCATTCAAATGTGTCAAAAGGGTTCATGGGGACTCCCTAGGGGTCCTAACGCATGATAAGGCATAGTAGGACCCCTAGGGAGTCCCCGTGACCCCTTTTGACACATTTGAATGCTCAAGTGTGTCCGAAGGGGTCCTAAAACCCCTTAAGACACACTTGAGCATTCCAATGTGTCAAAAGGGGTCATGGGGACTTCCTAGGGGTCGTAGTATGTCTTATCATGCGTTAGGACCCCAAGGGAGCACCCATGACCCCTTTTCACAAATTTGAATGCTCAAGTGTGTCTAACGGGATCGTAAGAACCCTTAAGACACACTTGAGTACTCTAATATGTCAAAAGGGGTCATGGGGACTCCCTATGGGTCATAATGCATGATAAGGCATACTGGGACCTTTAGGGAGTCCCCATGACCCCTTTTGACACATTTGAATGCTCAAGTGTGTCCGAAGGGGTTCTAAGACCCCGTAAGACACACTTGAGCATTCCAATGTGTCAAAAAGGGTCTTAAGACCCCTCAAGACACACTTGAGAATTCAAATGTGTCAAAAGGGGTCATGGGGACTCTCTATGGGTCCTAATGTGTGATAAGGCATAGTAGGACCCTTAGACAGTCCCCATGACCCCTTTTGACACATTTGAACACTTAAATGTGTTTTAAGGGGTCTTAGTAACACTTCAGACACACTTGAGCATTCAAATGTGTCAAAAGGGGTCATGGGGATTTCCTAGGGTTCCTAGTTTTCCTTATCACATGTTAGGACCCCTAGGGAGTCCCCATGATGCCTTTTGACACATTTGAATGCTCGAGTGTGTCTGAAGGGGTCCTACAACCCCTTAACACACACTTGAGCATTCCAATGTGTCAAAAGGGGTCCTAAGATCCCTTAAGACACACTTGAGGATTCAAATGAGTCAGAAGGGTTCATGGGGACTCCCTAGGGGTCCTAACACATGATAAAGCATAGTAGGACCCTTAGAGAGTCCCCATGACCCCTTTTGACACATTTGAATGCTCAAGTGTGTCTTAAGGGGTCCTAAGACCCCTTAAGACACACTTGAGCATTCAAATGTGTCAAAAGGGGTCATGGGGACTCCCTAAGGGTCCTGCTACACCTTATCACGTGTTAGGACATGACCCCTTAAGACACACTTGAGCATTCAAATGTGTCAAAAGGGGTCATGGGGACTCCCTAAGGGTCCTACAAAGCCTTATCATGCGTTAGGATCCCTAGGGAGTCCTTATGACCCCTTTTGACACATTTGAACGCTCAAGTGTGTTCGAAGGGGTCCTAAGACCTCTTAAGACACACTTGAGTGTTCCAATGTGTCAAAAGATGTCCTAAGACCCGATTAGACATAGTTGAGCATTCAAATGTGTCAAAAGGGGTCATGGGGACTCCCTAGGGGTACTAACGCATGATAAGGCATAGTAGAACCCCTAGGAATTCCCCATGACCCCTTTTGACACATTTGAATGCTCAAGTGTGTCCGAAGGGGTCCTAAGACCCCTTAAGACACACTTGAGCATTCCAATCTATTCGAAGGGGTCCTAAGACCCCTTAAGACACACTTGAGCATTCAAATGTGTTGAAAGGGGTCATGGGGACTCCCTACGGGTCGTAACGCATGATAAGTCATAGTAGGACCCCTAGGGAGTTCACATGACCCTTTTTGACACATTTGAATGCTCAAGTGTGTCTGAATGGGTCCTAAGATCCCTTAAGACACACTTGAGTGTTCAAATGTGTCAAAAGGGGTCATGGTGACTCCATAGGGGTCCTAATGCCTGATAAGGTGTACTAGGACCCCTAGGGAACCCCCATCATCCCTTTTGACACATTTGAAGGCTCAAGTGTGTCCGAAGGGGTCCTAAGACCTTATTAAGACACAATTGAGAGTTCCAATGTGTCAAAATAGGCGATGGGGACTCCCTAGGGGTTGTAACATATGATAAGGCATACTAGGACCCCTAGTGAGTCCCCATGACCCCTTTTGAGACATTTGAACACTCAAGTGTGTCCAAAAGGGTCCTAGTATGCCTTATCATGCGCTAGGATCCCTAGGGATTCCCCATGACCCCTTTTGACACATTTGAATGCTCAAGTGTGTCTGAAGGGGTCCTAAGACCATTTAAGACACACTTGAGTGTTCAAATGTGTCAAAAGGGGTTATGGGGACTCCCTAGGGGTCCTAACACATGATAAGGTGTACTATGACCCCTAGGAAGTCCCCAAGACCCCTTTTGACACATTTGAATGCTCAAGTGTGTCTGAAGGGGTTCTAAGACCCCTTGAGACACACTTGGGTATTCCAATGTGTCAAAAGGGGCCCTAAGACCCCTTAAGACATGTTGGTGTCCTTTTTCCCCAAAGGTTAGCAGGTATTAGGATTAATAGGGCTAGTGTCACATTCACTCAACACTCCAAATCTGACAGGAAAAAGGGCCAATTGACAAGGATCAAAGAGAGATCCTTCTACACTTTGAGCTCAACATCACTTAGGTGGGTGTACCTCATCTGCACACTTATACAACTTGTGTCACACTACAAGCCTGCAGGTCACTGACTGTGGAATGGTTCTCAAACTCTTCTAGGTATCCTGTACCTCAATGAAACCAAAATCTCATGCAATAGCCCAACTTGCATGGAATGAGTATGAAAACTAGAGACCTAACCTATCAACAAGAAAGGGAAAAGGTGGAATTGAATGGAAATGATTTGAATGGATTGAGAGGACCTCTGAGATGCCCTAAGTCTCTAATAGACCAGTGCCTTATCCAATGGGCCACAGAGTCAAATACAATATTGCAAGGGATAGCTATGAAATAAGAAAACAATATACTCAATGTGTTGATGCCTAACATTAATCACACACCATGACCAAACCTCAACTTAACACCCACATGTGCATTCAAATATGTTATTACCTATCAAAGGATTTTGACCCTCCCCTTAGAAGAGACCTATGAATAGACAATACATTAACGAGCATCCACTGGAAGACAAGCATGACCTATCCTTGATATTTCATCCTATACATACATGAACACTAACCCTGAACCAGTTATCTCTGCGAAGACAACTCCACTTGCAAACACATAGGCAATACAAGAAGACAAATCAAACACCCTTAATGTATGACTAATGGACTCATAATTGAAATGGAGATAGTTTGGTAATAGTAAAAATATATTAAATCCTCACACATAAGACAAATCTGTTACAATATGCACTGTATTCTCTGAACCGGCAAGGAAAGAAAAACACTCTATATGCAGAGAGGAGAAAATCTACAAGACAGAACCCTTCACTGGAACCAAAAAGGAACTCTAAGCTGGAACCCCTACAAAGTCAAAAATTTCATAATTTATACCACTAACTACCTTGGAAACCCAAAACAGGTTGCAACAAGCTACAGACAGCTAGGGCTAAAGTTTCACCCACCAAAACAATCAAATCAGAATTCAAAACAATTTATCACAATTCGGAGGGAAAAACACTGAACCCTGCAAGCAATTAACACTTGATCTTCAATCATGAAAGAATCTCTGAAAGGCACCAAAGATCAATCAAAAATCTGCAAAATTAAAAATGGAAGTGACCTTGCAATTTCTTTTGGTACATTTCATTTACTCCCCTACGACAAGACACTCCTCTTTTGCAACCATCTCACACCCTGGAGCACACTGGAGCGGTGTAGAAAATCAGTTTTACCAACTCTGGCCCTTTCTGTCATCAATTTCAATCCTTTCTTGGTCATAGGAAATGTTCTCAGAGATTAAAAAATGAAAGCAAACGGTCACCATGCACTTTGCGGACTTGTATTTTTAACCCATCCAAACACCTCGGGTTAACTCCGCAACGACGATGCCAAATAGTTGTCGCATGATCACATAGCCCAAAAATGGTCCACCGACGCCATCCAACATGTCATTCCACCAACCAATCAGAAGATGTCAACTCGTTCCACCCTAACAACAGACCCACTGACAAAAAGCCAAGTCACTGCCTCGGACCAGCTGGAAGACACTACATCACCACCGTAGACATGTTTCAACTAGTCACATGATCGCATGTCAGAAAAATTTGACATGTGATCATGCAATAGCCAACCCCAGGATGCCACAACACCACTAGTGGGACCACCAAACTGCAACCACCATCAGGCCCCACATAAAAAGGTAACCGGTCGGATGGTCACATGTCAGAAAACTCTGACATGCGATCATGCGACAACCAATCATTTCAAAGCCCATTGAAGACCCGAGTCCTCCAACTAACTACCAAGCATTCAGCGACTTCGTGACAAACCTTCCACCAAGTCATGAGATGCCAGGCGCTAACCACCAGACATGAAGAGATTACGCAACTAATAGTTGCCAGGTCACGGAATGAAGAACTTAACTGCTAGGCAGCCGAACACCACTAAGAGCTAGGACCACACGGATAGGTGGCAAGCGGTCGCATGATCACATATCAAAAACTTCTGACATGTGGCCATGTGACAACCAATCAGGAAAAGCCTTTGAAGACCCAAGCCCACCATCCATCGCACTTGCACACTTAAGACTGATGAACAAGGAGTGCCGACAGAAAAGAAGAAATGCAAGGTCGAAAACACACAGAGTTTTCGGTGAAAGATCGAAAAGACACAAGGTTTCACACAGACTGAAAACATCATGGATTTTAAAAAATATTGTGGGTTTTCGATACTGTGGCAGATTCTAAAAATATTTTCTTGTAGACCTTAAAACTTTAATAACTTTCTGGGTTTTGCAATTCAGCATGTGTGTTTTGGACTGGAGCAAGGTGATACATGAAGAACACAGGGCATGACACTTTTACAAAAATATTTGCAAGGAGGAGGCCATTTTCAAAAGATTTTTGCTATGATAGAAAAATGGCCTAACAGTGGTTCTGTTTGGGTATGCATGTCTCTTGCAGGCATGGCAAGGATTCAAAATCACTGGGAGAGCAGACCAACCACTGGACAAAAATAGGGAACCCAAAAATTGGCAACCGAACAAGGAATGGAAACACACAGCAGAAAGGGAAGAATATTTATAGAATTTACAAGTATGTACAACCAGGCTCAAGGCCTCAAAAGAAAACCAGTGACCCTCTTGCATCAAAAATCTAGTTTTCATCCACATATGTGACCCCAAGTCTAAAAAATTCTTTACCATTCTGTTGTAAACATATGTGAATAACCATGGGCTAAAGGATGAAACTATGCTGGTCACTACCCATGTTCTTCCAGTCACAACCATCATACTCACATTCATATTCTAAGAAGTAAGGAACATCACTTACTTCTCCTTGCTGACTGGAAGTAAAAATATCATCTAGTAATGCATCAGGAAATAAAACATACTGAGCATCATGCATTACATTAGAATTACCTAGCTGAAAAGGATTTGAACCCTCTGATTTACCTTCATGTATTGCCTCAGCCACTAAGCAACTTAGTTCTTCAATGATGTCTTCATGAATTGGATCATGAACCAAGTGAAGGTCTTCTTTAAAGCTTCTGTGACAGGGGAACACTGCACCATCATTTTCACCAAAAGAATTTCTGTCCCAACTATTTAAGACTAGGTCCTCAACATTGTCACACTCAGTATCATACTTTGCAAGAGAAGGAAAAGAACTTGAACAATATACTTGTTCATCACTACAATCTTGATGATAGGAAAACACACTATCATGTCCTTCTACCTCTTCTTCTACAGGGTCAATACATGAGGGGATCTCTGATGAAAATGATCATCACTATCACTTCAAACACTGGCCTCATTATTAGTGTCAAAGGATACATCATAGGGGAGCTGCAAATCAAAATCCAAAGTAGGGGCATACCTCTGAAATTCTTTAGCCAAGAGTGTTGAAATCTTTTCACTGCTCAATGGACTTTGGGCCTTGATATCATTTTCCTCAGCCTCACCCCTAGTGCTGTAAATATCATCCTTGTGAGGAATAAGGATACACATTTCTGGCCTTAGATCATCTTGTGTGAAGAAATCAATGCTGGAATCATCATCTGCATCATAATCATATTCTTGCCTCTCACATAAAACATCATCAAACCAGGATAAGAAGACTACCCTCTCATGTTGACAAGAAGAAAAATCTACAGACAAAAAGGAAATATTGCCATCCTTAGATTCATCTTCAACATCCTCATATGCACTGATCTCAAAATTAGCTTCATAGTCAACACTCTTTGCATAGTGAGAATCAACATCAGAAACATTGGTCTCCTCATGAACATCATCAGGAACCACTAGTCTTAGCAATCTTATGTCCTCTACTAACTACCAGTTCACCATTTTCAACCTCGCTAATTCCTTCTTGAGAGTAGCAACTTTATCAAAATGCTCAACAAACTTAGCTCTCAACACATCCCAAGAAGGGATTGAACATGAGGGAAAGGACAAGAACCACTTCCTTGCACCATCAGAAAATGTGTGCACAAATAACCTCATGGAAATATCTTCATGTTCAAGATCCATACCTCCAAAAATACCCATGACAACATCAACATGCTAGCTTGCATAAATAGACCCACCAGCCATAAATCTTGGCAAGCACTTCCCATCCTCAGCAGAGAACTCATTAGGGGCACCTTCAATGCCATCAAAACAAAAGGGGCTATATTCCTCCATAAGGAATTGCCCACCACTTATCCCTTTATAGCAGTGCTACACACTTGATAGCGAAACATTTTCAACAAAAGAATACCTGAAAGTTTTGCAGCTTGAAACTTGTTGACTGGAAAGCAAGGCAGATCAAGAGCTCACCATGCAGCTCCATCAAGTTCTTTTCTTTTAGAGTCGCCACCTATTTGCTGAGGAAAAATGTTTCACTTATCTTTATGTTTCTTTTTTCAGTCAACCAAAACTTAACCAGGATTTATACACTATTTATCAGGGAGTGCATTGACCAAACAAAGATTTCAGAGCCGCCACTCACAACTAGGTGAGAAAATTTTGCAAATGCTTGATTTTTATTTCTGACTCTATTCTAGACTCTCCCCAGTAGAGTCGCCATCTTGTTGGTGTCCTTTTTCCCCAAAGGTTAGCTTGGCATTAGGATTAATAGGGCTAGTGTCACATTCACTCAATACTCCAAATCTGACAGGAAAAAGGGCCAACTGACAAGGATCAAAGAGAGATCCTTCTACACTTTGAGCTCCACATCACTCAGGTGGGTGTACCTCATCTACACACTTATACAACTTGTGTCACACTACAGGCCTGTAGGTCACTGACTATGGAATGGTTCTCAAACTCTTCTAGGTATCCTGTACCTCAATGAAACCAAGATCTCATGCAATAGCCCAACTTGCATGAAATGAGTATGAAAACTAGAGACCTAACCTATCAACAAGAAAGGGAAAAGGTGGAACTGAATGGAAATGATTTGAAAGGATTGAGAGGACCTCTGAGATGCCCTAAGTCTCTGGTAGACCAGTGCCTTATCCAATGGGCCACAGAGTCAAACACAATATTGCAAGGGACAGCTATGAAATAAGAAAACAATATACTCAATGTGTTGATGTCTAACATCAATCACACACCATGACCAAACCTCAACTTAACACCCACATGTGCATTCAAATATGTTATTACCCATCAAAGGATTTTGACCCTCCCCTTAGAAGAGACCTATGAATAGACAATACATTAACCAACATCCACTGGAAGACAAGCATGACCTATCCTTGATATTTCAGCCCATACATACATGAACACTAACCTTGAACCAGTTATCTCTGTGAAGACAACTCCACTTGCAAACACATAGGCAATACAAGTAGACAAATCAAACACCCTTAATGTATGACTCATGGACTCAGAATTGAAATGGAGATAGATTGGTAACAGTAAAAATATATTAAATCCTCACACATAAGACAAATTTGTTACAATATGCACTATATTCTCTGAACCAACAAGGAAAGAAAAACACTCTATATGTAGAGAGAAGGAGAAAATCTACAGGACAGATGCCTTCACTAGAACCAGAAAGGAACTCTAAGCTGGAACCCCTACAAAGTCAAAATTTTGATAATTTATACCACTAGCTACCTTGGAAACCCAAAACAAGTTGCAACAAGCTATAGACAACTAGGGCTAAAGTTTCACCCACCAAAACAATCAAATCAGAATTCAAAACAATTTATCACAATTCAGAGGGAAAAAGACTGAACCCTGCAAGCAATTAACACTTGATCTTCAATCATGAAAGAATCACTGAAAGGCACCGAAGATCAATAAAAAATCTGCAAAATTCAAACTGGAAGTGACCCTGCAACTACTTTTGGTACATTTCATTTACTCCCCTATGACAAGACACTCCTCTTCTGCAATCATCTCACACCTTGGAGCACACTGGAGCAGTGGAGAAAATTAGTTTTACCAACTCTGGCCCTTTCTGTCATCAATTTCAGTCCTTTCTTGGTTGTAGGAAATGTTCTTAGAGATTAAAAAATGAAAGCAAATGGTCACCATGCACTTCGTAGGCTTTTATTTTTAACCCATCCAAACACCTCGGGTTAACTCCACAACGGTGACGCCAAACAGTTGTCGCATGATCGCATAGCTCAAAAATGGGCTATGCAAACATGCGACACACCACTTCCCATTGCATTCTGCATAACCGCCGATGCCATCCAACATGTCATTCTGCCAACCAATCAGAAGATGCCAACTCATTCCACCCTAACAACGGACCCACTGACAAAAAGCCAAGTCACCGCCTCGGACCAGTTGGAAGACACTAAATCACCACCGTAGACACGTGTCAACTAGTCGCATGATCACATGTCAGAAAACTTTGACATGCGATCATGCGATAGCCAACCCTAGGCTGCCACAACACCACTAGCGGGACCACCAAACTGCAACCACCATCGGACCCCACATAAAAAGGTAACCAATCGCATGGTTGCATGTCAGAAAACTATGACATGCGATCATGTGACAACCAATCATTTCAAAGCCCATTGAAGACCTGGGCCCTCCAACTAACTGCCAAGCATTCAGCGACTACGCGATAAACTGCCCGCCAAGTCATGAGATGCCAGCCGCTAACCGCCAGACATGAAGATATTACGTGACGAACAGTCACCAGGTCATGGAATGAAGTACTTAACCGCTAGGTAGCCGAACACCACTAAGAGCTAGGACCACGCGGATAGGTGGCGAGCGGTCGCATGATCGCATGTTAGAAAAGTTTGACATGCGGCCATGCAACAACCAATCAGGAAAAGCCTTTGAAGACCAGGGCCCACCATCCATCGCACTTGCGCACTTAAGACTGATGAACAAGGAATACTGGTAGAAAAGAAGAAATGTAAGGTTGAAAACACACAGGGTTTTCGATGAAAGATTGAAAACACACAAACCAAAAACATCATGGATTTTCAAAAATACTGTGGGTTTTTGACACTGTGGCAAATTCTAAAAATATTTTCCTACAGACCTTAAAACTTTAATAACTTTCTAGGTTTTGCAATTCAGTATGTGTGTTTTGGAATGGAGCAAGGTGATACATGAAGAACACAAGGTAGGACACTTTTACAAAAACATTTGCAAGGAGGAGGCCATTTTCAAAGAATTTTTGCTATGACAAAAAAATGGCCTAACAAGACACACTTGGGCATTCAAATGTGTCAAAAGGGGTCATGGGGACTCCCTAGGGGGACTCCCTTTTTGATGTGTAATTAGCTAAAGGGGGTAGATTTAATTCAATTAGAAAGCACATAAGACTTTACAATTAAATTAATGTATCATAGAGATAATTTAGCTAATAAAGTCAAAGAGACTTAGGAATTAATTTAGTATTTGATTATTGCAATTTATGGTCTTTGCAATTGACATCAAATCAAATTAGGTCAAGTAGGAGAGAGAAAATTGCCTAGGGAACTAGGACTTTGGTGATGTAAAATCGAGATAATGCACCAAAATTGATGAAATTAAATAGGTGCCAATTTTGGGGTATTACATTTGCCCCTCTTTGAATTGATGTGTGAACAGTGCGTTGATTCAAAGAATAGTCTGAAGTGATAGATGACGAGAATTTCTGTAGTCCAAGTTAGATTGCGAAGACAACGATCTTAGAAGAGAACCGAAATCGGGGTTAGATTGCCCCAATACCAATTGATAAAGATGAAGATTTAGGACTATCTCTGAATTAGGGTTAGATTGCCCCAATACGAAGCTTAGTCCTCCGAGACCCAGGTTAGATTACCCAGATAACGGTCTAAAAGAGATTTCGAGAGTCATCTCCAGAACGAAGCTTGACTCCCAAGAATTAGGGTTAGATTTCCCCAATACCTAAAAATATTTCAAGAACCATCTCCAGAATGAAGCTTGGCCCTTGAGGATCCGAGTTAGATTGCTCAGATACCTAAAAGATAGATGATAAGATAACAAGATGTGAGGCACCAAGATGCCCCTAGCAATGAGAATTGATGATTCAAATCAGACTGATTCAAGAATAGATTCGACAAGATTCAAATGATGTAATCATCCTGCCCCCTCGGGAGCAAAATTAAAAGATGACATGTCAGAAGGATGATAAACAACAAGAGATTGCAGAGAAAAAGCAATTAGACTAGATTCGTGAAGCTACAGAAGTGAATCGGAGAAAAGCAGAGGTCCTGTTGACCAAGTTTGACTAGGGTTGACTTGATGAAAAGAAGAAAAGATTTGAGAACATGATGCGAAGATGAGGATCTGGCAGGAAGATGACACCAGAAGGCTGACTACACAAGCATCTGATCTAGGAGGAGTCCAATATTTAAAACGTGATTTTGAGCCACTTAGAGATGTCAGATTTTGATTTCGATCTTGAAAAAGGATGCAGCCAAGATGAGACTGGGACAAAAGATGAGAACCTTTGATGAGCAGATCCAAAAGAAAGCAATCAAGAGAGCAGCAAGAAAGCGCTCCAAATGCAAGCCTAGAATGAAAGATGCAAGTCTAAATGCAGGCCTAGGATGAACAAATGCAATCCTCCGGACTCGGCTGTTGGACTCATCATATTTATCATCATTGAGTTCATTTAAGCACGGGACAATCACAAGATGTCATAAAATCCTCACTAATATCACTATCATGAGAATATGAATATGACATAAGTCTTAGGTTTGTCGGAATGAGGTGTAAGCATTAAGGCACAAGAAGCTAGAATGACCTAAACACCTATTCCTTTTAATTTAGCAAGTTAACATAAGCATCAAAGCACATTTGCTAGAATGACCTGAATGTCTCTTGCAAACAAACACACCAAACACATAGGAGTTCCTTCTTTTGCCAAAGATTGCTCGCAGTGACCCTTATGTTCACTTAACAGGATGAGCATTTACAATTTCACCAATAGTAGAAAGAAGTCACTCAAAAGACAAGGAGAAGAACCAACCTCACCGAAGCATCCATATAAAAGGAGTCGAGGTACGCATGGCCATCCAATACAAGATAGAGGCTCTTACAGATGGACACCCCTCTTATATGAATTCTTTGGATCATTGGAACTAAACCAACAAGCAGAAAGCAAAAGGAAAGCAAAGCAAACAAACAAGCACTCAAAGAAAACAAAGCTCAACATGCCTCAAAGGAACACACATTTAGTTTTAGTTTTAGTTCAAGTTCGTGTTCAAGTGGATTGAAGTTGATTCAGAAAGATAATGTTTGAAGTCTCAATGAGATAATGACAGTAGGCAGACATAATGAGAATCACTGGTGATTGAAAGAAGGGAGAAATCCTGAAGAAGAGAGATCGAACGAAAGCTAGGTATCCATAGGCAGGCATAGTGGGAACCACTGGTGACCAATGCTCAAAAGAGTTTTTGAAAGCAATAGGACAATGCCCCCTAGACTAGGCAGGTGCCCCCAAGTGTGAACTAGTTCCAATCCATGAAGAGTCGAGGAAAACTCAAAGACAAGCGCATGAGCTAGCAAACCAAAGCAGGAAACAAAATAAAGTAGGAAAGCGGGAAAACAAACTAAAGCAGGAAAGGAAGGAAACTAAAGCAGGAAACTAAGAGCCAAGCGACGCTGAGATGAGATGTTACTTCAGGAAAACAAGAGGCACCTATTTACTAGGTTTTCACCATCTTGGTAGAGATTCTATTTTTGCTACCATGATGCCTGTTTACCAAGTTTTCATCAATGGCACATTTTTCTCTTTTTCAATTTTTTTGTACTTTTCTCTTTTTTTGATTTTTTAGTATTTTTGAATATTTCATTTTTTTGTATTTTTGATCTTTTCATTTTTTTTGTATTTTTCACATTTTCTATTTTTTTTTGTATTATCAAGGCGCCTGTTTACCAGGTTTTCACCAGGATAATAGATACATCAAAGCGCTTGTTTGCCAGGTTTTCACTAAGATGATAATTTTTTCAGGACATTTTGCAATTTTTAGGATTTTTTTCAGGATCAATAAGTATGTACATGAGCACACTAAGAATGTCAGCTGTAGAACTTCTTCAGATGAAGAGCGTTGATGGGCTCTTTGAGTTTCTCTCCTTCAGTAGGAATCTCTGAGAACATAGTATTTTATAGTAGTAGCCAGCTGAGAAGTTGTAGAATTAGAACCAGATGTTGTAGCAGTAACAAGAGATCCAACCAGTAGTGTCCAACTGTCAAGAGATCCATAGTCAAGGAAAGATCACTTAAGTGAGACCCAAAAATATCCTCATGGACACACCTTAACTCTTTGTCAGATTTACCACGCTCTAAACGCTTAGGAAGAGTACATTCTAGATTTTTCTTAGTCATACCATTAGTAATAAGGAGATACTAATATGCACTTTGGGACAAGGCAAGATGGAGTGAAGAGTGTAAAGTATGAGAGGCAAGGGTGATGGAATGGAGGGAAGCATGAGAATTTTGGAAGCTCGAATGACAACTTTGATTTTTTCTTTCTTTGGAATCCACATAGCTTTTGAATTTTTTCTTCTTTACTTTGAGGTGCTTTTGATGACAATGCCTATAGAATGGATTTCGAGATCCATTTTTTATTTTATTTTCTGGCTTTTGATTGTCTTCTTCTTTTTGAGGACCTTTGCAGTCTTTTGAACACCTTTGTTTCTTTCCTTTCTTCATAGTCACATGCCGATTAGATGGGACATGGTGACCTTGAGATATAAGTGGATTCTCATTATTTTTATTTTTATGTTGCACATCCAAGTTACTTCCAAAAGACTCAGGAATTGTGGATGAAAGAGGCTTATATGACTAGTTTAGGTGGAGAGATGGAGATGGAAGTGGACGAGCCACTTTTCTGGGAGATGAAGAGGGAAGAGAAATCGATGGGATGGGCTCAAGTGAAAATATATCAATATCATCCTCATCATTCATGAATGCATTAGATAGATCAAGAAAGTAATCTTCCATAGAGTGTTGTTGATTGTGAGTCATCTTAGAAGAGTCAGATAAGTTTGGAGGAATATTATGTGAGCCTAACCAAGATAACCTATTCCAAGAGTCAGGTCCCCTTTCAGGTGGTAAGAGTGCATGAATAGGAACCATTTCAATTTTGGATCTACCAATATTCCATGAAGCTGTAACAGAATGGGGTCTTACATACCCATGATTTGCTGGAGTAGTAGGAGTATAGCTTGGAGTAGATGGCCTAGGAGCCATAGGAATGATCTCCACAGGAGGGTGGAAAGGATCATCATCAATAGCTTGATCTGGAGGATCATAACTTTCTCCTCTTTCTGAGTTGTTAAGACTAGCATATAAGTGCATAGCATCAACTGGTATTTCCATAGTAGCATCTGATATAGAGTCCCATTCAACTAGAGACATAGTCAGAGGCATACTTTCTTCATTGTTGTCATCTAACATAGGAAGTGTTTCTTCAACAGTAGGATCTTGTTTAGTAGTAGAAGCAACAGAGTAATCTGGAATAGGCATATCTTGAGGCATACCCAAGAGAAGAGAAGCATCTAATAGTTTCTCCCAATCGGTATGTGTGCCATTGGAGTTGGCAATAGTAGGAGTCTATTCAATAGCAGAAGTGGTGGAACAATCTAGAGCAGGCATACCCCAGGGCATACCCAAGATAAGGGAAGCATATAGCAGTTGCTCCCAATCAGTATGTGTATCATTGGAATCGGCAGTAGTAGGATTTTGTTCAACAGTAGAAGTGGTAGAACAATCTAGCATACCTTGAGGCATACCAAAGATAAGGGAATCATCCAATAGTTGCTCCCAATCATTATGTGTGCCATTAGAGGCAGTGACATATTCAGTAGTAGCTACAGTAGTAGAAATCTATTCAATAGAGTGTATAAAATCCTCCTGGTGAGGACCAAAATCATGTTAGGATTAACAAGGCAGAAATAACAATTATGTGCAAATATAACTAATATCAGAAAATAATAAACCACACAGAATAGAACACAATGGCACACAGATTTAACGTGGTTCACCCAATCCCTGGGCTACGTCCACCAACAGCGAGTCCAATATTATTATTATCCAGTGATTACAACCTGATTACAATCCGTAATCCCTTACAGCCCAATTCTGCCGCAAGTACTAAAATCATACTTCATAAAAAATCCCTAACCCTAAGCCATATTATACAATATTTTTCTACTTTAGGGTTAGAATGAGTTATAAGTAGTCGGCCCAAATAACCGAAAAAAGTAGTCGGCCTCAAAAAAATTTTCCTCGGGGGCTGCGCCCCCGAACCCCTGCTCTTGGGGGCTGCCGCCCCCAAACCCCCGCTCAGGGCCCGGCCCAGCCCCGAACCCCGATGAGGTCGGGAGGAAAAGTGTACAGTACTTTCCTGGATAGTACTTTCCTGATTAGTCACCACAAGCTAACAATCTCCCACTTGGTGACTGATCAGTATCCACACTATACTAAAAAACCTCCCACTTGGAGACTGATCCTGTAGCAATACCGCTACCCACATGAGGCTCCCACTGGATTGAACCACCTTGGACTCAGTTGTTCCTTTATTTTGTTCAGTCTAAAAGACCAACTGAAGCTGAACATGAGTTCAACTTCTCCCTTGTTACTACCTTGGTAAACATATCTGCTGGATTATCATCAGTATGAATCTTTTCCAGCCTTAACTGTCCATCATCCAAAACTGATCGAATGAAATGGTACCGCAACTGTATGTGTTTTGTCTTTGAGTGCAAAGCAGAATTCTTTGCAAGATGAATGGCACTTTGGCTATCTGTATGTAAAAAATTATCCTTTTGTGGATGTCCCAATTCTTCCATGAAGAATTGAAGCCATATCATCTCCTTGGCTGCCTCTGTAGCAGCAACATACTCTGCCTCTGTAGTGGATAAAGCAACCACCTTTTGTAGTCGAGAAATCCAACTCACTGCTGTCCCACCAACAGTAAATATATAACCTGTAGTACTCCGCCTGCTATCTATATCTCCTACCAAATCTGAGTCAACATAGCCTTGTACAGTAGTAGTAGAACCCCCAAAGTGTAAACACTTACTGGATGTGCCTCTCAAATATCTGAGAATCCATTTGACTGCATTCCAATGCTCAATACTAGGGTTACTCATATAACGGCTAACGACTCCCACTGCGTGTGCAATATCTGGCCTAGTACATACCATAGCATACGTTAAGCTCCCTACAGCTGAAGCATAAGGTACCTTAGACATTTTAGTCTCTTCTTCTAGTGTCTTGGGACACATATCCTTAGTCAATTTCAAATGACCAGGCAAAGGTGTGCTGACAGCTTTGGCATTTTCCATAGAGAAACGTTGCAACACCTTCTCAATATAATCAGCCTGAGATAGAGACAATTTTCTAGTTTTTCTATCTCTACAAATTTTCATACCAAGGATTTGTTTTGCTGCCCCCAAATCCTTCATAGCAAAAGATTTTGCTAACTGTTGTTTCAACCCCTTAATGTGATCCATGTTAGACCCAGCTACAAGCATATCATCAACATATAAACATAAAATAATGTAGCTGTCATCATCCAACCTCTTAAAATAAACACAATGGTCAGAATGACACCGACTATATCCATGCCCATTCATAAAAGTGTCAAATTTAATATACCATTGCCGAGGTGCTTGCTTCAAGCCATATAAACTTTTTTGCAATCTGCACACCAAATTCTCCTTACCCTTGACCTCAAATCCTTGTGGCTGAACCATATATATTTCTTCATCCAAATCACCATGAAGAAAGGCTGTTTTAACATCAAGTTGCTCTAAATGCAAATCTTCAGTAGCCACAATACTTAAAACAGTATGAATAGAAGTCATTTTAACAACTGGAGAAAATATCTCATCAAAATCAATACCATGTTTCTGTGCAAATCCTTTTACAACTAATCTGGCTTTAAATCTTTTCGTACCTCCATCCTCTTCTTTGATCCTGTAAACCCATTTATTCTGTAAAGCCCTTTTACCTGCAGGTAACTTACATAAATCCCATGTCTGATTTTTCAGCAAAGAGTCCATTTCATCTGTCATTGCAGACTCCCACTGAAGCTTTGTTTCCACCTGCACAGCTTCATTATAACATTCAGGTTCACTAGCATCTGTTAACAGAATAGAATACAAAGATGGAGAAAATCTTTCTGGAGGTCTACTTAGCCTTGTTGACCGTCTAACACTCACTGGGGTGTGTGGTATTTGTTGTTGCTGTTGTTGCGGAGCATAAGGAACTACTGGAACATGAACTTGTGGAGTATCATCCAGTACTACATAGTCATTTTCTTTCTTCTCATGCTGCAGCAACAGATCTTTGTACAATACTTTCTCATTGAATATGACATCCCTGCTTCTTACAATTTTATGATTTTCAAAATCCCAAAGCCTATAACCAAATTCATCAATGCCATACCCAACAAATACATATTTCTTTGACTTAGCTTCTAGCTTGGTTCTATTTTCAGAATCTATAAGTGCAAAAGCTTCACAACCAAAGGTTTTGAAAAAAGAATAACTCACCTTCTTACCACTCCATGCTTCCTCTGGAATACCACAGTCCAAGGGAGTAGAGGGGCCTCTATTGATTAAATAAACAGCAGTGTTCACTGCCTCTGCCCACATATTTTTGGGCAGCCTAGCATGCAACCTCATACTCCTTGCACGCTCCATTATTGTCCTGTTCATGCGTTCAGCCACTCCATTTTCTTGTGGAGTCCTTGGTACAGTTTTCTGCCTACGAATACCATTAGAGGAACAATATTCTTCAAATTCTGTGCTGCAATACTCACCACCATTATCAGATCTGAGACATTTTAACTTTTTACCAGTCTCATTCTCAACCAAGCATTTCCATTTCTTAAAAGTTTGAAATACATCAGATTTCTGTCTAAGGAAATAAATCCATACTTTTCTTGTTGCATCATCTATAAATGTAACATAATACAGAGAGCCACCAAGGGAAGATACCTGAGCTGGTCCCCATACATCTGTATGCACAAGCTCTAATCTCTCATTTTTCTTTTTCTTCCCACTCTTCACAAAACTAACTCTCTTTTGTTTTCCATAAACACAACTTTCACAGAAATCCATATTGACACATTTCAGACCAGGTAAAACTTTCTTTGAATGAAGTAATTTCATACCTTTTTCACTCATGTGCCCGAGTCTGTTGTGCCACAGTGCTGTGTCAAAATCCACAGCAACAGTTTGATGTTCTTCCTGCTCAACTGCAGCCACTGTTCCTGAGCATTCATTATCTTCTGAAACAATTAAAGTAGAAGGAACAGTATGACCTGTACAAAGATATAAGGTGCCTACTTTCACACCTTTTGCTACTACTAAGGAACCTTTTGAAACCTTCCAATTTTTATCATTAAAAGTAACTGTGCAACCCTCATCACCCAGTTGCCCTGCTGAAATTAAATTCCTACTCAGCCTTGGAACATGTCTTACCTCTTGTAGTAGCCAATGATTCCCATTCTGCAACTTAATCTTAATTTTTCCCTTTCCAACAATCTGACAGGGTTCATTATCTCCCAAATAAACTAGCCCAAAATCCCCTTGGACATAATCAACAAAATAACTTTTATGGGGTGTAGCATGAAATGAAGCCCCAGAATCTAAAACCCATGAATCATCAATACTTTCTAAGGACAAGAGCAAAGCATCCTCCTCAGATTTGTTACTTACCACATTTGCCTCCTTGTTTCCATCATTTTTGTCTCCTTGATCTTTCTTCCGAGACCAACAATCTTTCTTCTTATGACCTGGTTTTCCACAGTATCAGCAATCATTTGGCCCTTTAGATTCAGACCTCTTTCCCTTTGATTTTCCTCTTGATTTCCCATGATTTCCAGAGTTGTTTCCTCTATCTCTTGTTCTGCCTCTGCTTTCTGTGTTCAATACACTACCCGATGTGGATGCCCCTGAGCTTTTCCTACGAATTTCCTCACTCAATATAACACCAATAACATCATCATACTTTAGGGTATTAGAACCAGAAACAGAATTACTAACAGCCATTACCAAGCCATTCCAGCTTTCTGGCAAAGAACACAAAATCAAGAGAGCCCTAACCTCTTCATCAAAAGTAATTTTAACTGAGGTTAATTGACTTGTAACTGTATTAAACTCATTCAAATGATCAGTAACTGATCCACCTTCTACCATTTTCATATTAAATAAACGCTTCATAAGAAATACCTTGTTTGAAGCTGAAGGCTTTTCATACAACTTCGCTAGGGTTTCCATCAGATCTTTAGCTGTCTTTGCTTCAGTAATATTGAATGCCACCGATTGTGCTAGGCATAGACGAATACTCCCCAGTGCCTTCCTATCCAAAATATCCTAATCCTCCTGAGACATTGATTGCTCTTTCTTGGCTACTCCCTCTAATGGCTGCCATAGATCCTTCTGATAGAGATAATCCTCCATTTGCATCTTCCATAACTGGAAGTTCTGCCCATTAAACTTATCAACCTTCAGCCTACCCTCTTCTGCCATTTCTCCCACTTAACCGAGAGACTCTCCCACTAACTCGTGAGACCTGCTTCAGAGAATAGATGAAAGAATGAATGAAATAACCTCGCTCTGATACCACTTGTTAGGATTAACAAGGCAGAAATAACAATTATGTGCAAATATAACTAATATCAGAAAATAATAAACCACACAGAATAGAACACAATGGCACACAGATTTAACGTGGTTCACCCAATCCCTGGGCTACGTCCACCAACAGCGAGTCCAATATTATTATTATCCAGTGATTACAACCTGATTACAATCCGTAATCCCTTACAGCCCAATTCTGCCGCAAGTACTAAAATCATACTTCATAAAAAATCCCTAACCCTAAGCCATATTATACAATATTTTTCCGCTTTAGGGTTAGAATGAGTTATAAGTAGTGGCCCAAATAACCGAAAAAAGTAGTCGGCCTCAAAAAAATTTTCCTCGGGGGCTGTGCCCCCGAACCCCTGCTCTTGGAGGCTGCCGCCCCCAAACCCCCGCTCAGGGCCCGGCCCGGCCCCGAACCCCGGCGAGGTCGGGAGGAAAAGTGTATAGTACTTTCCTGGATAGTACTTTCCTGATTAGTCACCACAAGCTAACAATCTCCCACTTGGTGACTGATCAGTATCCACACTATACTAAAAAAATCATGTTCCTGAAGCACTTGAGAAGGTAGATAAGACTCTTTCTGGTAGTCTGAATTAGAATTTTGAACATTCAAAGATCTTTCATGTGTCATAGGCTGAATCTGTGTTTCTTCATTATCTGAATCCTTGCATGAGTGAAAGCTGTAGCTAGGTTGGTCAAACTCATCGCTCTGATAGCCAATACCAAATCTATCTCCAGAGGGTTCTTCATAGGAATGTGGAGACATGGGGAGAGCTGTCAGTGACAAGATGGACTCAATCTGATATTCCCCCATGCCAATATCTTTGATCTTCAAGGTCTTTTCTATTTCTTTGAGCTTAGCATCATAGAACTCAATGGACTCTCTATTGGCAAGAACAAAGCTATCTGTTGTTTGGGTAAGCATCTTAGCAGAGCAAGTATTTAGGCTAGCACTATTGTTAATGAGGACATGGGGGATATGCTTGGGACCTTCCATAACTTCAATGTGTAGGGAAGCATTATGTGGGTGGCTTAAGGAATGATCATCTTCTTTGGAAAAACACAAATAGTGAGGCGAAGTTAAATGACCCACCATAGATTGGAACTGATTGAGATCGAGATCTTTGGGGATGTTTTCCTCAGTGAGGGCTTTATCCATAGATAGTTTTGGTCTGGATGTTGAAGGTTCGAGACCTTTGAGAACAATCTTTGCATGAGATCGAGGGATAGCATTCGCACAAGCTGGAGATTTTGTGTAGTTATAAGAGGGAGGTGCAGGGCCTTGCAAGACAAAGGGATTTTTGGGTTTAGGAGTATCCTCGCTCCTTGGAGCAATGATCATGTCACAGTGAGAGATCCAAGGTTTGTTTCTAGCAAATCTGGAAGGTGGTTCAGCTTCTATCATAGCCTTCTTAGTGGCATTGACTGTTGGCATGCTAGAGCTAAGATTAAAGATAGACTTTGAGGGTTTTGGCATCACATTGTCAACAACCCTATCATTCATAACATCTATGTTTTTGTTGACAATCTTATCCTTATCCTTGTTTGAGGGAGAAGGTCCTTGCTTGTTGTCTTTGTTCAAAGTCAATTCTCCCTTCTTGACCATAAATGCTTCTATCCTCATAGCCCACCTAATCATATTGTCAAAAGTGAGGGGACCTTGTAATCGTACTTGGTATCCAAAATTTGGGACAAGATTGTCCAAGAAGATATCGAGCTTTTCAGACTCTGCTAATTCATGTGGATACTTCATGCATAGTTGTCTCCATCTCTAGACAAATGTTAGGAGAGGCTCCCCTTGTTGTTGTTTCAAATTGAAAAGGTCTCGGATGTTGACCAGATATTGAATATTGTAGGATTGATCATAACTCTTGTCATTTTGAGACTGACCATGACCTTGGTCATTTGGAGATTGCTTATGACTAGCGCTGAATTTATCTACCCTTGGGAAGGGGAATGGATCTCCCATCTTGAAAATAGGATCAAAAGAGTCAATAGGTTCAATTTTAGAAAGTGACCCTTTAGAGTCTTGCTGGTCTTGAAACAATGGGTTATAATATTCTTGAAATAATAAGTCAGACTGTATCTGAAACAATGGATTGTAATGCTCTTGGAATGAGGAGGAATGTGAGGATCCCTCACAATACTTAGATTTCATAACAGATTTGGGATGACCTATGTCTTGATTACGAGATTCACTTCTACCTTGATCAGTATTCTAAACGGGATAAGTCTTGCCACTTCGAGTCGTGACAGTCATAAACGAAGATGTAACGAGAAAAGATTTAGGATAAAGCTAGACTCTGTCTCAAAGATAACGAAAGGAGATAAATGGCTAGAACAGCCAAGATGTAAGATGAACCTGGTATGAATTGTCAAAAAGAGATGGCTAGAACAGTCGAGATAAGACAATCACAATGCAAGGTACAAGAGCACAATGAGATAAGGTAGACTAATGAGAGACAATACGAGTCAAAGCAAAGATCGATCGATTCCTAACTCAGGACAACCACATTTTGACGGTGAACGATAGGAAAATAGAAAAATAGATCACGGACAAAAAGGCAGATCAGATTTATGTCATTGATCAAGCACATAAGACAGCAATCAAGGATTTCAAGCAAACAGTCTTCAAGCAATGGGCAAGGGACAAAGCAACCTTGCGCACGAACAGGAATAATGACTTAGTATTTCTACTCCCTAAGGACTCTACTTGTGTATGTTCTTGAAAATGTTTTAGCAAGCACTTAGAACACAACAACATCCTAGCAAGTTGTCTATAAGGATATACATGGCTTTTCTAAAGGGAGTCCTTGATATACGCAAGGTACGTGAGGCCCAAATCCGTAGATGAGAAGAATCTGAAATCACATAGCCGGGGGGAGACGGTAACCCAAATCTCCTCCTTCACTTCTCCAAGGTATAAAGTTCTTTGAGGCTTAGCCAAGAGTAAAATCTAACTCATTCCCAAGAGAGGTGTCTTTGGATTCACCTCCCAATATTTATACTCTGTTGGAACACGCGAGTTAAGGTCATCCCTTGAGGTGATGAAATCCCCAAGCAGACCTTCTAGAAATAAAAAAGTAAGTAATTCTCTATCAAAAAGTATTGAAAAGCACTAAAGGTGGAACACTTAACGCTTAAAACAAATATGAGGTGAGTCCACAAGGTGGAACACTTAACACCTCACACAAGCTACAAATGAGTCCACAACCTAGAAAACAAATGAGTTCCAAAAAGCACAAAAGGGTTGCCTAGTGGAACAATTAACGCTTCTTTCCTATAGACCCCTCCCCTTTAATGTGGCGCTGAGATTGCAACCACATGGCAGAAATGAGGGGCTGACAGATTAGCAAGTCCAATAACCCAAGATAGCAATCTAGATCAATCACAAGTAATCTAAGACTAATAATCAATACTACTCATAAGTGCAAGAGGGTTTGAATCATGGAATATTTAACTTTCCAAGTAAACATGAGGTGAGTCCACAAAGTGGTGCATTTAACTCTTCATGTAAACTAGGAATGAATCCATGCCCTAGATTACTCAATGAGATGTTTTGATATTTGAAACCAAGAATTACTTAATGTTTAAACACAAGCATTCACTTAAACATAAACTTGTATAAAAACAAATCTATGTTCATTCATTTCCCATTAAGAGCATCAATTAAAATGTGTTCTATGAAAGCATATAAACACTCAAGCCAAACACATGAGAGGTTAAATTTTAATCTTAAAGTCCAAATGTTATAGAGATTTTAAGAACTCACCTTAGGTCTAAAGATCTGCAATCCAGCATTTAGCACACATCCGAAAGTACAGAATCAAGACAAATCAATGGCAAATCGTAAGATATGTAACATTGCTGTCTTCAAGATAGTCTTTAAAGATTGATTTATTTGACCCATAAAATCACAATATTAAAATTTTTGGAAAGAATGAAGTTTTTAGCCAACATCAAGAACTACCATTTCCAAAAATTACAAGGTCTTATGATTCCATTTGGTTACTCAATCAATAACCTTTTCAGACTGTAATTTTTCTGTCATAAATCAGATTTAAAACACCAAACCCTGCCTAGGGAATCACATATCTTTCTCAAAAAGAATCCAAATGAAACCAAACCAATTTCACAGTAACTATTAATGAATCTAGTTTCCAAATATATAAGCCATTTATTTTTCCCATTCATAAATCATTTTCTAAGAATAAATCATTGTCTGCAACTCTAATGTAGCTTGTTAAAAACTAGTTTTCACTCAAATGCCCATAACTTTCACAAATCTGCATAAAAGTGACTCAAACCAAAAGAAAATGAAAGATAATTCATGTATCTTTCCAATGAATATTATTATAGATCCTGATTCTTCATAATTTGTCCATACCGGACATTTCAATCTGACTATATTCAGAGAATCTCAAATCTGCAAATACCCATTTTCACCAAAATGATCATAACTTATTCATTTCTTTATAAAAATGAACCAAATCAAAAGCATGAAAAATAAGATTCATCATTCTATCCATCCATTACTATATTACAAGGTTTCTAGGCTGTACATAGCCGTACAAGGCCTGAAACCAACACTAAAATTAAAAAACCAATCAAGAATGAGGCCAGAAATTGATCTTTTCTGCCCCACGGTGGGCGCCAAAATGTATGTGACTGAATGTGACCTCTAAATCAGACACAACACAACATGGTAATTATTCACTTGATATAATTTGGGAGAGTATGGAGAACTCAATCCAAATTCCATGGTGAGGCGACCTGTTGCCTCCTATGTGAATGGGGTGTTTGAATACTCTCAGAATGAGAGCCAACAGCCGGGAGACCAATTCAACAATGAGGATTTGAAAGCAAATATGAGAAAAATGAAACTAAGCTAAGAATGAATGCAATTAATCTAGAAAACTTTGAAAGAAATATGAAATGCAGATTTTTATTTGATTTTGAAATAAAGATGATATTAGACTAAGAACAAGTAAGCAAATTTAATCTAAATGTGAAATGCAATTACACTAATATGAGAAATTAAACTAGATAATGCAATAAAAGAGCTTTGAAAATAATGAGATATGAGACTAAAAAAATGCTATAGTAAGGATGCTCTCAAAAAATGCCTCCCAATGAAGAAAAAGAGCCCAAATAAATAAAAGAGCCAAGAGGAGGAGGAAGAGTTTCTTGATTCGAAACTCCTGACCCTTCAATCCCACATTGAGACAAAAATGCAAGAATTAATTAATAAAAAGAATGGAAAATGCCACACAGGTGACCTTTTGAATATCTTGAATTATCAATTCAAAAAAAAGTGTGTCCATTCGAATATCAAGTAATTATTAATTCCTTTTTGATGTGTAATTAGCTAAAGGGGGTAGATTTAATTCAATTAGAAAGCACATAAGACTTTACAATTAAATTAATGTATCATAGAGATAATTTAGCTAATAAAGTCAAAGAGACTTAGAAATTAATTTAGTATTTGATTATTGCAATTTATGGTCTTTGCAATTGACATCAAGTCAAATTAGATCAAGTAGGAGAGAGAAAATTGCCTAGGGAACTAGACTTTGGTGATGTAAAATTGAGATAATGCACCAAAATTGATGAAATTAAATAGGTGCCAATTTTGGGGTATTACACACTTGAGCTTTCAAATGTGTCAAAGGTGGTCATGGGGACTCTCTAGGGGTCCTATTATGCCTTATCACATGCTAGGACCTCTAGCAGTACCCATGACCCCTTTTGACACATTTGAACACTCAAGTGTGTCCGAAGGGGCCCTAAGAACCCTTTAAACATACTTGAGGATTCAAATGTGTTTAAAAGAGTCATGGGGACTCCCTAGGGGTCCCAACGCATGATAAGGTGTACTAGGACACCTAGGGAGCCCCCATGACACCTTTTGACACATTTGAATGCTCAAGTGTGTCCGAAGGGGTCCTAAGACCCCTTAAGACACATTTGAGCATTCCAATGTCTCACAAGGGGTCATGGGGACACCTTAGGGGTTGTAACATGTGATAAGAAATACTAGGAGCCCTAGGGAGTCCCCATGACCTTTTTTGACACATTTAAACACTCAAGTGTGTTTGAAGGCGTCCTAAGACCCCTTAACACACATTTTAGTGTTCCAAAGTGTGAAAAAGGGTCCTAAGACCTCTTAAAACACACTTGAGTGTTCAAATGTGTCAAAAGGGGTTATGGAGACTCCGTATGGGTCCTAACGCATGATAAGGTGTTGTGGGACCCTTAGGGAGTCCCCATGACCCCTTTTGACACATTTGAATGTTCAGGTGTGTCTGAAAGGATCCTAAGACCCCTTAAGACACATTTGAGCATTGAAATGTGTCAAAAGGGGTCATGGGGACTCCGTAGGGGTCCTAGTACGCTTTAAGACACGTTAGCACCTTTAGGAAGTCCCCATGAACCCTTTTGACACATTTGAACACTCAAGTGTGTCCAAAGGAGTTTTTTGACACATTTGAATGCTCAAGTGTGTCCAAAGAGGTCCTATGACCCATTAAGACACACTTGAGCATTCAAATTTGTCAAAAGGGGTCATGGGGACTCCATAGGGGTCGTAACATGTTATAAGGTGTACTAGGACCCCTAGGGAGTCCCCATGACCCCTTTTGACAAATTTGAACTCTCAAGTGTGTCCAATGGGGTCCTAATACCCATTAAGACACACTTGAGTGTTCAAGTGTGTCAAAAGGGGTCATGGAGACTCCCTAGGGGTCCTAATGCGGGATAATGCATATTGAGATCCCTAAAGAGTCCCCATGACCCCTTTTGACACATTTGAATGCACAAGTGTGTCCAAAGGGGTCCTAAGACCCCTTAAGACACACTTGAGCATTCAAATGTGTCAAAAGGGGTCATGAAGACTCCCTAGGGGTCCTAACACATGATAAGGTGTAACAAGATCCCTAAGAAGTCCCCATGACCACTTTTGACATATTTGAATGCTCAAGTGTTTCTAAAAGGGTCCTAAAACCTCTTAAGACACACTTGAGCATTCCAATGTGTCAAAAGGGGTCCTAAAACCCCTTAAGACACACTTGAGCATTCAAATGTGTCAAAAGAGTTCATGGGGAATCTGCAGGGGTCCTAATGCATGATAAAGTGTAGTAGGACCCTTTGGGAGTCCCCATGACCCTTTTTGACACATTTGAACACTCAAGTGTGTCTGAAAGGGTCTTAGGACCCCTTCGGACACACTTGAGTGTTCAAATATGTCAAAAGGGGTCATGGGGACTCCCTAGGGGTCCTAGTATAGCTTATCATGTGTTAGGACCCCTAAGGAGTCCCCATGACCCCTTTCGACACATTTGAATACTCAAGTGTGTCCGAAGGGGTCCTAAGACCCCTTAAGACACACTTGAGCATTCAAATGTGTAAAAAGGGGTCATGGGAACTCCCTAAGGGTCCTAATACATTATAAGACATACTAAGATTTCTAGGGAGTCCCCATGACCCCTTTTGACACATTTGAATGCTCAAGTGTGTCCGAAGAGGTCCTAAGACTAATTAAAACACACTTGAGCATTCAAGTGTGTCAAAAGGGGTCGTGGGGACTCCCTAGGGGTCTTAACACATGATAACATGTACTGGGACCCCTAGGAAGTCCCCATGACCCCTTTTGACACATTTGAACGCTCAAGTGTGTCCGGAGGGGTCCTAAGACCCCTTAAGACACATTTGAGCATTTCAATGTGTCAAAAGGGGTCCTAAAACTTGTTAAGACACACTTGAGCATTCAAATGTGTCAAAAGGGGTCATGGGGACTCCCTACAAGTCCTCACACATGATAAGGCATAGTAGGACACTTAGGGAGTCCCCATGACCCCTTTTGGCATATTTGAATGCTTAAGTGTGTATGAAGTTGTGCTAAGACCCTTTAAGACACACTTGAGCATTTCAATGTGTCAAAAGGGGTCCTAAGACCACTTAAGACACAATTGAGCATTCAAATATGTCAAAAGGAGTCATGGGGACTCCCTACGGGTCCTAACATGTGATAAGGCATAGTAGGACTCTTAGGGAATCCCCTTGACCCCTTTTGACACATTTGAACACTCAAGTGTGTCTTAAGGTATTCTAGGACCCCTTTGGACACACTTGAGTGTTCAAATGTGTCAAAAGGGGTCATGAGTATTTCGTAGGGTTCTTAGTATGCCTTATCACGCGTTAGGACCCTTAGGGAGTCTCCATGACTCCTTTTGACACATTTTAATGGTCAAGTATGTCTGAAGGGATCCGAAGACCCCTTAAGACAGACTTGAGCATTCCAATGTGTCAAAAAGGGTCCTAAGATCCCTTAAGACACACTTGAGGATTCAAATGTGTCAAAAGGGGTCATGGGGACTCCCTAGGGGTCCTAACACATGATAAGGCATAGTAGAACCCATAGGGAGTCCCCATGACCCTTTTTGACATATTTGAATGCTTAAGTGTGTCTGAAGAGGTTCTAAGACCCCTTAAGACACACTTGAGTCTTCTAATGTGTCAAAATGGGTCTTAAGATCCCTTAAGAGATAGTTGAGCATTCAAATGTGTCAAAAGGGGTCATGGGTACTCCCTAAGGGTCCTAACACGTGATAAAGCATAGGAGAACCCCTAGGAAGTCCCCATTACCCTTTTTGACACATTTGAATGCTCAAGTGTGTCCGAAGGGGTCCTGAGACCCCTTAAGACACACTTGAGCATTCCAATCTGTTCGAAGGGGTCCTAAGATGCCTTAAGACACACTTGAGCATTCAAATGTGTCCAAAGGGGTCATCGGGACTCCCTAGGGGTTGGAACACATGTTAAGGCATACTAGAACCCCTAGTGAGTTCCCATGACCCCTTTTGACACATTTGAATGCTCAAGTGTGTCTCAATGGGTCCTAAGACCCCTTAAGACACACTTGAGCATTCAAATGTGTCAAAAGAGGTCATGGGAACTCCATAGGGCTCCTAATGCATGATAAGGCATACTAGGACCCCTAGGGAGCCTCCATGACCCTTTTTGACACATTTGAAGGTTCAAGTGTGTCTGAAGAGGTCTTAAGACCCCTTAAAATACAATTTAGTATTTCAATGTGTCAAAAGGGGTCATGGGGACTCCCTAGGGGTCGTAACGCGTGATAAGACATACTAGGACCCCTAACGAGTTTCCATGACCCCTTTTGACATATTTGAACACTCAAGTGTGTCCAAAGGGGTCCTAGTATGCCTTATCACTCGTTAGGACCCCTAGGAAGTCCCCATGACCCCTTTTGACACATTTGAATGCTCAAGTGTGTCCGTAGGGGTCCTAAGACCTCTTAAGACACACTTGAGCATTCAAATATGTCAAAAGGGGTCATGGGGACTCCCTAGGGGTCCTAGTATGCCTTAAGACATGTTAGGACCCCTAGGCAGTCCCCATGACCCCTTTTGACACATTGGAATGCTCAGGTGTGTCCAAAGGGGTCCTAAGACCCCTTAAGACACACTTGAGCATTCAAATGTGTCAAAAGGGGTCATGGGGACTCCCTAGGGGTCCTAACACTTTATAAGGTGTACTAGGACCCTAGGGAGTCCCCATGACCCCTTTTGAAAAATTTGAATGCTCAAGTTTGTTCGAAGGGGTCCTAAGACCCATTAAGACACACTTGAGTGTTCAAGTGTGTCAAAAGGGGTCATGGGGACTCCCTAGGGGTCCTACGCATGATAAGGTGTACTAGGAACCCTAGGAAGTCCCCATGACCCCTTTTGACACATTTGAATGCTCAAGTGTGTCCGAAGGGGTCATAAGACCCGTTAAGACACACTTGAACATTCTAATGTGTCAAAAGGGGTCATAAGACCCTTTAAGACACACTTGAGCGGTCAAATGTGTCAAAAAGTTCATGGGGACTCCGTAGGCATCCTAATGCATGATAAAGTGTAGTAGGACTTATAGGGAGTCCCCATGACCCCTTTTGACAGATTTGAATGCTCAAGTGTGTCCGAAGGGGTCCTAAGACCCCTTAAGACACCCTTGAGCATTCAAATGTGTCAAATGGGGTCATGGGGACTCCCTAGGGGTCCTAGTACACCTTATCACATGTTATGACCCCTAGGGAGTCCCCATGACCCCTTTTGACACATTTGAATGCTCAAGTGTGTCCGAAGGGGTCCTAAGACCCCGTAAGACACACTTTAGCATTCAAATGTGTCAAAAGTGGTCATGGGGACTCCCTAGGGGTCCTAACATGTGATAAGACATACTAGGACTCCTAGGGAGCCCCCATAACCCCTTTTGACACATTTGAATGCTCAAGTGTGTCCAATGGGGTCCTAAGACCCCTTAAGACACACTTGAGCATTCTAATATGTTAATAAGGGTCATGGGGACTCCCTAGGGGTCGTAATGCATGGTAAGGGGTACTAGGATTGCTAGGGAGTTTGAATGACCCCTTTTGACATATTTAAATGCTCAAGTATGTCCGAAGGTGTCCTATGATCCCTTAAGACACACTTGAGCAGTCCAATGTGTCAAAAGGGGTCATGGGGACTTCCTAGTGGTCCTAACATGTGATAAGGCATACTAGGACCCCTAGGGAGTCCGCATGACCCCTTTTGACACATTTGAATGCTCAAGTGTGTCTGAAGGGGTCCTAAGACCCCTTAAGACACACTTGAGCATTCCAATGTGTCAAAAGGGGTCATGGGGACCTCCTAGGGGTCCTAAGGCATGATAAGGCATACTAGGACCCCTAGGGAGTGCCTATGACCTTTTTTGACACATTTGAGTTCTCAAGTGTGTCCGAAGGGGTCCTAAGACTCCTTAAAAAAGATTTGAGCATTTGAATGTTTTAAAAGGTGTCATGGGGACTTCTTAGGGGTTCTAATGCATGATAAGGCATACCGGGAACCCTAGGGGTCCTAAGGCATGATAAGGCATACTAGGAACCCTAGGGAGTGCCTATGACCTTTTTGACACATTTGAGTTCTCAAGTGTGTCCGAAGGGGTCCTAAGACTCCTTAAGAAATACTTGAGCATTTGAATATTTTAAAAGGTGTCATGGGGACTTCTTAGGGGTCCTAATGCATGATAAGGCATACTGGGAACCCTAGGGAGTCCCCATGACCCTTTTTGACACATTCGAATGCTCAAGTGTGTCTTAAGGGGTCCTAGGACCTCTTAAGATACACTTGAGTGTTCCAATGTGTCAAAAGGGGTCATGGGGACTTCCTAGGGGTCCTAACGTGTGGTAAGGCATACTAGGACCCCTTGTGAATCACCATGACCCCTTTTGACACATTTGAATGCTCAAGTGTGTTTGGAGGGGTCCTAGGACCCCTTAAGACACACTTGAGCATTCGAATGTGTCAAAAGGGGTCATTCTAGATTCTTTAGTGCTTCTAGTGAATCCAAATTTAGTTCTTATAAAGATGAGATGTTAGTGAATGACTTCTTGCTAATACTACTCTTCCACCAAATCTAGATTTCAATCCTTTTGTGGATCTACATGCTCAATCACGAGCCCGCAGGATTGGCCAAGAGAAAAATGTGATTGTATATCAACTGATTACAAAATGTTCAGTTGAGGAGAAAACATTGCAACGATCAAGAAGAAAATTGACTATGGAAAATCTAGTTATGAATTCTATTAAGAATGAAACTATTAAGGAATTGCATGAATCACAAACCATGAAAATAACCTTCTGCAACAAAGAACATTCAAGCTATAGAATTTATTAACTCTAAATTTAAATGTCTTATTAGCATTCATGGAAGAGATTTCATTAGCATCCATGGAAGAAATTTCATTAACTTCAGACAAAATCATCTAAAAAAATTCATTAACTTCAGGTGAAATCATTTAAGACGGACAAAAACAAAATCGTATTACTCAGAAATGGCAGAGAAAGAAAATGAGATAAATGAAATTTATCAAATTCTTGGAATCCATAGCTTCTCTCCGAGCGCAAAATGACAATCCACGGAGCCAAAATTATGGTGAAAATTAAATTCTTCGAGTAAGTCATTTAGAAACATGCAAAATACTATAACACATGCTGATTTATAGAGAATTTATGATGGACTATGCTATACAAACACCTGCAATCCCTGCCATATCTCAGAGTACTGATGAGAAGCAATGGTGAAAGTCTGAGACAAAGGCAGCGCTGGCATTGAAGCGGCAAGACATTCTTCATAATATCAGAGCGGCACCATCGAAACGGCAAGGCTTTCCTCATAATATCGCGCCGCTGCTGATCTCTTCTTTAAATTTATTAATTCAGTTGGTTCTACGGTGCTTGCATAATTTCTAGTACAGCTACTCATTTTACCAAACCCTTCCCCGCTCTCCATAATCTTCGACTGGTTCAAAGATCCGTCCGATTGTTCTTGTTTAATGTCCCAATGACTCTGTTGAGCTGTCAGATTATCAATAGGTGTGGTACAATTGTCCGGTTCAACCAGAATCTATTTTTGATATTAATATATAATTAAATAATATTTAATGTAAAATGTATATTATATATAAAATTTAATATATATAATATATAATCTAATATATAGTTTTTAATATTAATATATATTAAATAATATTTAATGTAAAATGTATATTATATAATATTTAATATATAATTGATATTATAAATATTTAATATATCTAATATATAGTTTTTTATATATAATATATCATATGAAGGATGTAGAAATGGGAGGGAGAAAGTGGAGGGAAGGGAAAGTGAAAATTAAAAATTATGCCATCATTTTCGGGTAGCCAAAAATATCGGGTACCCGATTAGGCTCGGTATTGCCTTGTGCACCAAACCTACATGGTCAACTATTGAAATGTTTCAAATGCATGTTTTCCCCCTATTTCTCTAAGTTCCAGACTTTGACAATGTAGCTGACAACTTTTTTTTTCACCCGACTTTGATAAAATGAAAAGGGTATTTTAAGGATATTATCAGCTTTCTATCGATATAATTGTTGTCAAATTTTGAATTCAGTAAGTAATTATTAGTTATTTTCTAATTGAGGTACCTCTAAAGTGCTGATTTATATACTGATTGAAAAACAACTATAACTTTCAAACGGTATAACATTTTTGAAATTCAAAAAATGTGTCACATTCTATGCTTCACCTACTATAAGAAAATAATTTTTTTTTTTGAATTTTGTAAAGTTTTGAATGAGTTAAGGTGGTCAGACATGGAAGTTTTTTTATTCTGAAAATGTTGTAGTAGAAAATTCATAATTAATTATTTTTTTGGAATAAAATTACAAAAAAATATGCGTCACATCCGGGCATGAGTCTACTACTTATTTATTAAATCTTATAAAAAAATATTATCATTTGATCATGATTAAGATGGTCAGACATACACCTACTTCTTATTTTTTCCTGAAATTTTTTTTACTGCTGTATTGAAATCTATACTTTTCACCAATTATATTAATTTTTGTTTAGAAAAGGCCTAGTATTTTAGAAACTACATTCAATTTTCTATAGATTCTATTCTTACAACTTTTTGTGATTAGGTTGATAGCTAGTTCAAATTTTCACGTCAAGTTGACTAACCCTGATTTATTGATTTTTCATTGCCACTTTTGGGCATAGTTTGGCCCCTCATGATCTTGCACATACCCATTAAGTAAAACAAGTTTTACAGGGTGCCTGAAACCCACAAGTCTAGAGTAAAAGAAAGAGAACCAAGTAGAAAAAATAAGAGGCAGGCCACAGAAAGGCTAGGGCTAGAAAACCACAACAGAGTAGGACAGGTAAGGCTAGAGATAGCCAGGGTGCCGCCTAGAAAATGAACAGAAGGTGTATGCACCCAAAAATGGTCACCTAGACTTTGGGCCCCATTTATTCAATTTATTTATCCTGAATCAGTTTTATCAATAATCAATATTTTCAACAATATCAATCTCTTGATCAAGTCTTAATTTCGATCATATATTAGATTTTTATCCTATGGGCTAATCATTTATCCTAAGTCTTTATTTGATTAAAAGGAATATTTCCTCCCCTTTTGATTAAATAAAAAGCCCCACCTTTCCTCTTGTCCTAAGTTGCACAAATAAAACATTATTCTTATTTTATAAAAAGGAGAAAAGCACTTTTTGTCTCATATGGACATAAATTCAACTTTTATTTTCCTATTGGAGGATACTTGTGCACATGGATTGCTCCTCTTTCAAGCTCCACCGTTGATTGAGACTTTTGCCTCTTAATCTCCATCGTCCATTTCACCTCATTTCTTATAAAATGAGATCTCTCTCCTTCATTTGCATATCCATCTCTTTTATGCTAATGTTATGCTGTAGGTTTTCTAGGTCATTTGGAGCTCTTTGAAGACACTTTTTACATCCAAGCTTTGAAGATCTTTGTTTCATTCCATCTAGTTCATATTTTCTTTCATAGTTGCATTATCATGGCATATTAGCTTAGATTTCCTTTTATGCAATAGATTAATCTCACATAGCTTAATAGGAGGGATTTGTAACACTTGTTATTTCCTTTCATAGATTAGTTGCATTGTACTTTCTTTTCATAGCTTAGATTGCATTCTCATTTAGATTTGCATTGCATTGCATATTTGATTCTTGGAGATATTGGCATTGTTGCCCTTGTCTTCACTTGAATCTCTCATTGTATGGTTGACTAGCAAGGTCACAAGTTTGTAGCTCTAGCTGAGAGCAAATTTATCATAGTCCCTTGCAACTCCATGCATAGAGAGCTATGAGCCACTTTGTGAGGCCTCATTCTTGAGCAACCTTGCATATAATGGTTCATAGAAGTGCACCATTTTAGTGTGTATAGAAGGAAGCGCCAAGCAAAGAGAGATGGAAGAGAAGCAGCCACCCCCAACCACCGAGCAAGAGGCTAAGGTTGTAAAATTGCTCCTTCAATGCACTAGATTATATCCTTGTGTAGGATGCTCTTAACGTCTTTGGGAAAGTCATCTCCATTGTTCCATATCTGCTTGGCATCCTTAGTGACTACGAAGTTGGAAAACTAGTCCGCCACACCATTGGCTTCCCTGTATGCACGAGAGATGAACACCTTGTCAAAGCTGATGGGAATGGCTAGGGTTTTAGCTATGATGTTGGCTATTTACCAAGAGGGAGGGTGAGTGAGGTTGAGGTAATTAATGATGTTCATCGAATGCCCTTCTAGCCAGAGCCACTTAACGCCTTGATCTTTTGCAAGTTTGGTGATTTGAAGGGCCACACTGGCTTCAACATAGTGATTCATCTAGGCTCCCAATGGGAAGAAAAAAGCCACAATTCTGATTCCAAAGTTGTTCCTGATAATTCCTCCACTACTAGCTTGACCAGGGTTCCCTTTTTTCATGCCATCGAAGTTGGCTTTGGTCCATCCAATTAGAGGACTAGTCCACACACAGTTCCTTCTCTTATCTTGTGTAGCAGCTCAGACAATTCTCGAAAAAGTGTTAGGTTTACCACAATAGAAGAATTTTTCCTTAACTGCATGAGAAATTTTTTCAAAGAAAATTTTAGGAGTAGAACAGTCACAAAAGATATGGTTGTTGTGCTCCTTCCAGATTCCCCAACAAAAATGAGGAAGAATCCAGGTATAGAGGGACCTAAACTCTTGATCAAACCTTTTGAAAGCACATTGAGAGAAGAGATCATTGAAAGACTGGGGAAAGCACCATGAGAGACTCAAGACCATAAAGAGGAGATGCCAGATATGACTAGCAAAGGAGCAATGGATGAATAGGTGATCCACAGTCTCCCCTTGACATTTACAAAGAACACATTTGTTGGTGAATTGGAATCCGTGCTTGATGAGATTGTCCACCGTAAGGATATAGTTTTGTAGAAAAATCCAAAAGAAGATATTGATTTTGGGAGTGAGACTAGTGATCTAAGCTTTGGCCCACAATGGATTTAAGTCATTGATTTGGGAAGTCAGCGAGGAATAGGCTGAATCCACTATGTAATTCCCATCTGAAGAGTCCTCCTAGATGAGCTTGTCCTGCTTGGGAGATAGGGTAATCGCATTGAGAGCAGTCATCAAAGGAGCCAGGTCTTGAGAGATCTGAGTAAGATCCACCCATTTATCATCCTTTCTGTAATTATAGACCCGAGTTCTAAAGGTTTTGAGAATAGGTTTGTCTCCAAGTGTAAAAAGTATCAATATTTCTCAAGTTTCCCATTTGAAGCCAGTTGTCCTTCCAAAAATTGATAGAATAGCCATTTCCGATTTGCCACTTAGCTTTGGTTTTAGCCAACTCCTTGGCACCGAGGAGACCATTCCAAATAACCGAGCCTTTAGGGGACTCTGTCTCTTCAAAAAATCTATGGATAGAATTATGCAAGAGGTATTTCTCTTCAAAGGTGTCCCTCCACTTACTTGTGCTATTAAAAATTCTCCAAATTTGTTTGGCTTGGAGGGATTTTTTGAAAGGTCTCAACTTCCTTAAGCCAAGGCCACCAAAAATTTTAGTCAACATGCTTTTTCCCAAGCAATAAGAGGAATGCGCTTGTGGACCTCAACTCCAAACTAGAGAAATCTTCTCTAGATTCTTTCTATGGCTTCCACAGCTTTGGCCAAGATGGGGAAAAGGACGAGGGCATAGGTGGGAAGATTCTGTAAAGTAGACTTTAGCAGCTGGATCTTGCTAGCCTGGCTGAGGAGGACCCCTTTCGAACCAGCGAGCTTCTTGTTAAATCTATCAATCAATTTGTTCCAAAAGGCTTCCAGCGGCTTGACACCTAAGGGCAGTCCCTAATAGGTATAAGGAAAGGTATCAATGCCACACCCTAATATGTGAGAAATTTTCCTCTGTCTTTCTTCTGGAGTGTTGATAAAGAAGAGGGCACTTTTGTTCCAGTTGATAAGTTGACCTGTAGCCCTGGTATAGTTCTTGAGAATATCCTTCACCACTCTAGCCTCACCCACCGAAGCCTCACCCCCAAGAATGGTATCATCCATGAATTGCTGGTGAGTAAAAGAAATGTTTCCAAATGAGGGTTTGATGCCTTTCAGATCCCCATTCAATTTGGAAGCCGAAATAAATCTCCCAAGGCATTCAACAAGAATAATGAAGAGGATGGGGGAAAGGGGTCCCCTTGTCTTAAACCCCTTGTGGCTTTGAAGACAGCAGACGGGGATCCATTAATCATGACCTCCAAGGAAGGGGTCGAGATGATTTGAAAGAGGAGCTTACAGAAATTGGAGTTGAAACCAAAAGCTCCCAAAACTTTAAGAAGAAACTGCCAGTCCACCTGATCATAGGCCTTGGATAGGTCAAGTTTGAGAAGAAAGCCTTCTCTTTTTCCTTCTTCTAACGAATGTATGACTTCATGCAACATCATAATGGAGTCCAAAATCTATTTTCCAAGAACAAAGCTAGATTACTACTATGAGATCAGGGAAGGAAGGATACTGAGAATCCTGATGGTGATCACCTTGGAGATGATCTTTAGGAAAGAATTGTGCAGGCTTATGGGTCTGAATTTCTCAAAGGAGTCCACTCTAGAAGTCTTGGGAATTAGCACCAGGAAGGTGGCATTGAGTTCTTTGAGGAGATTCTTCAAACCAAAAAATTCTTGCACAACTTGAACCACATCATCTTTCACAACATCCCAATAAAGGTGAAAGAAGAACATTGGGAAGCCATTCCGACCTAGGGCTTTGTCCCCTGGTAGATAATCTAGAGCTTTCTTGACTTCAGTCATATCCAGGATAGAGAATAAGTTTTTGTTTTGAAGATCAGTAATGATTCTTGGTATATTATCCTGGAGAGAGGTCTGGTCTTGATCGGATAAGCCCTAATCTTTAGAAAGGAGCTGAGAAAAGTAAGTGATAGCCTCATGAACAATTTCATTGTCCTCCTTAAGTGCTTGGTCTCCCTTCTTGATTCTGCTAATCCTGTTGGTTGCTCTATGTCTCATGGTGGAAACATGGAAAAAATGATTATTTTCGTCTCCTTCCTTGAGCCATTTGGTCCTCGATCTCTATTTCCAAAATTTTTCCTCTTGACCTATTATGTTATGGTACTCTGAGAGAATGGCTTTTTCTTTTTGCAATCTTTCCTCATCATAGCCCTGTTTCTGAATTTCCTCTTGGATATAATTAAGATCATTGAGGTATTATCTTTGGAAGTAAATATGTGACCAAATTCCTCTCTGTTCCATTTTTTAACATTGCCTTTGATGTTTCTTAGTTATTTTGCCACTCTAAACATGGCAGTTCCCTCCACATCGATGTTCCACCACTCTTTGACTTTATTAAGTAGGTCTAGATGGGAAGCCCACATCTTTTCAAATCTAAAGGGGAAATTGATGCAGGGGCATCACAAATTCACAGATTCGAAGATGATACATGCATTATAAATGATTATTTTTACAAGATGGATGTAATCAGTCGAGTAAAAGTACTTGTTATGAATCGCGTTAGTATTTTGATTTAATAAATATTTTGTATTATCATGAAGTTGACGTTGTCAACTCCACGATATTATTCTAGTGTCTTTCGTAAGTTTAGAACTTACTCTAATCAGTGTTGAGAACCGTTAGAGGAAGTAGATTGAGTCGGGTGAGGGAAGTTAAAAGATAGTTATTTAAATTAGTTATCAGGTATGGGGAAAAGTTCTTTATCTTTGAAATTCATGGAAACCTGTGAGTAGAGAGGAATCAATGGAGACAAGGAATGATTAGTGTAATGCGAAAGATGAATGAAATACATTCCATATTTTCAAATGATTACTCTTGGTGACTGTTCGGTTTTTATGTTCATGTTTCATTTACATATTTTCAATTTCTATGTTCTTACAATTGTGAATGGTCACGCCACATATGAAATAGGTTACTATGTTACAAACTAGGTTTCGAAGTCCCTATCATTTGCAATATGATTTCAAGGATCTCTATTTTATGCAAGTTGATTCACGGCATTGGGTTTGGCTTGTTATCAGGCAACCGATATTGAAAGGTCTTTGTTCATTTGATATGTATTGATGCATGGTATCGGGTCTTGCTGGGAGGAGTTTTATAGTTTATTGGCACTAGTTTTGTTCCTTTTTGGCTGGCGACATTCAAGAGCCTGGTTTGTTTATGAACCAAGTTGCATATAATCCTGATTTGGGATAAGTTTAGTTGATTTCCTGTGAAACTCAAGAGGAGTATGGGTGCGCAGAACCACTTGTATTTGGAAGCCGAAATACTTGTAACAACAGTCACAGTGAAATAGAAGCTCAAACTTTTTATTATCTATAGTTTAGTTCCAACTTATCTCTGTTTTGATGGATATTTAGTCATTGGTATCCGATTTTTTTGATGGAGTCTAGTAGCCTATTGAATCAAGCTTTGCTGGCTATTAATGGCAAATAATACTGAAGAGTTCTTTATGTTTTAGGAATCTGTTTATGACAGTCAGGAATTTGGGACTGGTTATTTATCCTGGTCATGCTGTATGGAGCCGAGAGATATTTGAAAGTGCTCCATGAAGACCTGTGTTTGCAGTGAGGATCGTATGTGTGTTTTGGTGGAGTAAAGGGTCAAGAATGACCGTAGAGTGGTGGAAGAAATTGTTATTTCTTGGTACAAGTCCACTGGTTTCAAGGGATAATCAAGTGATCATGTTTCGACAGTCTTGTTTAGATAGAACGGGATGGAGAAACGTGTGTTGTAGTGCTGATAGTATCAGTTCCTTGCTTTGTTAAACCCACATGGTGAGATCAAATTAGGTCAGAAATTCTTATGTATGATTGGATGTCACATAATAGATAAATACTGCTTACTCAAGGAAAGAGGTGAATCCCAAAAAGATAGAAAAGAAGGAGATGACATCCTTGCCCCCCAAGTGTAGGAACAAAGATGGAAGAGGATACCTACTTCACAATGCAAGGAAATATCTTGTTTACAACAATGTACACAATATGCTTAGCAAGGGATATTGACCCCTACATCCAAGAATATAGATAATCATGAAAAGGATATGTCACTCATGAAAAAGGATCCTCAAATAAAGAGATCTTATCTACAAGACCCCCACCAAAGAGGAGTGCTTTAAAATAAAATATCATCTTTCAAAAGGTGGGAACAAAGATTTAATCATCAAGCCCTTAGTAAATAAGAGGAAGAGGAATCTTTGAAATGAGGGAAACAACTCTAACACCAAAGCAAGGGTGAGAGTTTATAAAGAACATAATTTGCAAAATAGAGAAGAAGTGATGACTTAAGACAACAACTTCTCATATAAGAAGGTTATCCATAGTTAGAACATCTATCAATATGTTGAAATAATGTTACAATATAAACAAATACCACTAAGCTAAGGAAAGTAGTTCCCAAGACAAAGAGAAAGAAATAGGTACCTTTCCCCCTAGAGATAGAGACAAGGGATACCTTCAAAAAATAAATGTCTTAGAAAAGATATCTTGAAAAGAAAGGATAGATTCTATGGATGATTAAAAACATAATGCAAAGCCATACAAAAATAGGAGAGAAAGAATACCAATTAAGCCCCAATAAAAGACCTAATGGATTCTAGAAGACTGGATGAAGATACACCTCGTGCCCCCTAGTCATGAGACAAGAGGGGAAGAACATCTACATTATATCTAAAGGAGGGGAATCCCCTATATCAAAATTATGAAGGAATTGTAAAACTACACGAGAGTGAGATATAATTCCTAAAGCAGCTCTTTCTCTAACATATAACTTGAAATGTTTACAATCAGCAAGTAAATGTTTGTTACTATAATGAAAGGGACATTTGTATTTTTATAAAGCATTGATTGACATAGGTCTAAAGATTTATTTCTTGGCATTCATTATCTTAACATATACCTTCTTAGCCACTTCTTGATGAGTATTAGGGTTATCTAAGATAGGTGTGGGGAGAAGAATGTGAAGAGGAGGATGATGTTTAGCATCACCTACCTTATCTTGAGATCTTGACAACCAACACCATACATATCTGGTTTAGGGGGTATAGGAACTGGAAACCTAATACCATGCTTTTTAACCCCAAGCCCTAAACCTTTGTAACCTTGTTTAGTCACCATATTATATCCACTAGTGTACATATTATGTAAACCTTCTACAGGAGGTGATTGTTTATCATGTTCATGAGTAAAGGTTGTATAAGGTGGGATAATAAGTTTTGAAGAAGTTTCTTTACCCTTTCCTTTAATATCATCATGAATCGGAGAAGGTAAATCAAAGAAATCTTGCACGTCTGCATCTTGAACTATAGCTTGAATCCCATCATAAGTATGGGAAGAGCAAGGATGAACAGATAGAGAATTAGGTATCAGATAAGGATTAGGAAGATTATGATTAGGATTGATAGGATTAGGATTAGGAAGATTAGGATATGGTGTATCATCTACCAAATTCTTCACATAATCCAAAAGATTAAAAAGTCTACCACATAAATCTTTAATGAAGGTTTTAAATGTAGGCAGACTAGTGTCGGTCAACTTCACAAAAGCATAAGCAAGAGCAAAGTGAAGGGTCATCAGCATAATGAAGTGAATGCCACTCTCATAAACATCCTAGGTATTATAAAGAGATGCTAAAAGAAGAGTAATAAAGAACATGACTACACAACAAAGCATCTTAACAATCACCATAGAAAATGAAATGCAAGAAATATTTTTGGATTTGATTGAATATATAGACTTTTTTTTTATATTTTTGAATTGTAAAATGCAAGAGCATAAACTAGACCTAATCTAAAAGGCAATCTAACACCAAAAAGAAAGAGAGTAAGCTTGTCAGGCTCACCAAAATGAATAGAGGCAAAATGGAATCACCTCTATTTAAATGTGTAAATGTGATGTATGGGGGAAATATGAGATCCACTCCTAAATCCAAATTTCCAGAGTAGAGATCCAATTTGATCAACCAAAAGGTTAATACACAATCGAATCAATCTATGGAGAATATGAAAGAGAGAGAAAAACCCTATCTTTCCCTATGGATAATTGTGCTTGAAATTTAAAATAATTGAAATACAAATACTAACCTTAAATTAAGGAAAATCTAGAAAATGCCAATTACTGATGTTTATGTGTACTTTCAGGCAATTCTGCAGCCTATTTCAGACTGGAAATGCCAAGATGAAGAAAACCCAAAAATTTTTTGTCTTTCCGATGGAAGGTAGTCTTTGACACTCATAAAAGGTCAAAGGCTATATTCTCTATTTGAAGGTTGATTCTAACGTTGTTCATAGATCCTGGAAGTTCACCGAAAAGGGTATCCAAATCTACTCTTAGATCCAAAATTCTACACCTGTACCTGCAAGAAAAAGAGGGCTTTTGTTATTTGTTTGAGGGGTTTGCCTTGGTCAAACCCCAGTTGGGAATCAATGTTAATATTGAAATTGAAATAAGAATGATAGCAAGTAGTAGAAATAGATCTAACAATGAAGCTATGCAATTCAATAGATATGTAATTGTATTTTGAATGTAAACAAGTATATTGCTATGAAAACTTGAACACAACAATGGTAAATGTAAATCAAAACCATGAAAGTAAATACAAAACCTACATGCTTGTATGCTTGGAATCCACCTTGATAGAAGAAAGAATGGATCTTGAAGATGAACAAAAGGATCTTGAAGGAAGATCACACCATCATGATGGCTAGATCTAGGGTTTGAATGATGAATCCTGAATGGTTGAACCAAATCCCTTCAATGGCTTGAATGCTTGAATCCTTGATCTTCAATGGAGAACTTGGATGGAGAAGAGGACTTGAATGCTTGAATGGATTCTTGCTTGATCACCTTGAGATCTTGAGAGAGGAGATTGGAAAACTTGATTGCTTGATGGCAAAAGAAGATGTGAATGATGGATGAGAAAATGAGAGAGGAAGGCCTCCTTTTATAGTGAACTAGGGCACAATCCTCTAGAGGGGCCACCTTGGAGAATTAAATCTCAATTAGGTCCTAACCTTTAGAAAATATACCTAGATTAAATACAATTTAAGGATTTACCATTCTGAAACCTGATGATGCAGGAGCATCCTGGGTGTAAGAGCAATCTTGCATCACCCAAAAATATTTCTATTTTTATATTCAATAAGGGCTATTTTGTGCAGAGCTGCTATTTATGGAAAGTTACTATTTTTGGTAATTTTTGTATGTGCTCAGAATGATCTGATTTCTTTCTTGGAGGTTGATTTTGGTCATATAAGTCTGCCAGTAAAGTTTCATTGTCAGATCAAGTGTATATTGGAAGATATTGAAGATTTTCAGTATTGGCAGCAGGGTACAAAAACTTTGAACTCAGTTTTGAAGGCTTTAGAGGCCCCGGATGAGGTCAAAAATTTGGGTGACGAGCGCTTGCACGGGTCAAGCCTGTAGAGCGCTTCGTGGCATTTCCAAAATGGGGTTATAATAGCCGATCGGGTCAACTGGTGATGACTTATGGTCTTTGAAAGTTGGGCCACTCGAAATGGCAGAAAATAATTTTTTTCAAAATTTCTGTTCGGGTTTCCAAGGTTATCTTGAGCCGACTTTGATGTAATAAATTGAAAAATAAAATAATTCTAGGTTTGGTCGGCCCTTAGGGCTAAATTTTTGGAACCTTCTCGGGCGGTGAAAATTGCCTATATAAGGAAGGCTGTATTATTGTCTTAGGCAGTTCAGAATAGTTTTGGGTAGTAGATCGGGGTAATAGTTCGAGGCTTTGTCCTACAGAATATTGTAAGGGAATGCCCATGTGGCTTTGCATATTGTAATTTTGAAAGTTTGTAATTCCACATTTGTGGAGATAATAAGAAGCCAATTTTCTGTTCTTGCATATTACTGTTGTTGTTTCTCTATTTCTGTTATGTGTTTGTGGTATTAAGGGGAGCACCCTTCATCAAGTGGTATCAGAGCAGGAGTTCTTGAGTGTGTAAACAGATCACCGATTGTGAGGCAGTTTGCACCAGGACCGTGGCTAGGGTTTCAGCGCGCATTACGAAAATGCCTCCACGAAGGGAACGTGGCGGAAGAGCTAGTGTTGTAAAACCTGAGGTTAGAGAGCTGCAAAGACAAGTGCGAGCATTGCAAGAAGAGATTCACAGAGGAATGAATCTTAATGTCAGAGATGAAAGCGAGGATGAAGCCGAAGAAGAATATCAAGAAGGAGAAATTGAAATTGTGAACCAGGAGGAAGAAAGACTTTTTCGGGCGATTTCCAAGATTGGGAAAAGACCTAAGATTGAGGTTCCTACATTTTCTGGAAATCTTAACCCAGAGGAATTGATCGACTGGATCAATGAGTGTGAAGAATATTTTGAGTATGAAGATGTTGAGGATCCTGATAGGGTCAAATTTGCGAAGGCCAGACTGAAAGGTCATGCGAAGATATGGTGGCAAGAGATTCAGTTGGAGCAAAATAGAAGGGGAAAGGAGAAAATCACGAGATGGGATCGGATGGTGGATAAATTAAAGCGACAGTTCATTCCTGTTGATTACGAGCTTGACCTATTGAAGGAAATGCAAAGTTTGAAGCAAGCAGGAAGATCTGTTCAAGAGTATACAGAGGAGTTCTATCGACTTCTCATCAGAACAGGCCATGCAGAAGCTGATAAAGAGAAAGTTGCCTGATACCTTAATGGGTTAAGGGCAAGCATTCAGGAGGAGCTGAATCTGGTTCGAATGAACAGTATTGAAGAGGCATACCAGTTTGCCCTAAAAGTAGAGGAAAAGCTGAACAAGAAGTTTGAGAGCAGACAAAATGGAAGAGGTCACGGTGGACGATCTGGTGGACGGTCATATGGTGGCCGAAATGAAGATCCGAAAAAGAAGGATGAGGCCAGTAGCAGTCAGAATCAGCGAGGAAATAATTTCAATCGCTTCCAGGATCAGAATAATAGAGATCAGAGAGGAAGAGGAAGAGGACAAGGATCTGGAAGAGGAGGCTTCTGTGGAACATGTTTTCACTGTGGAGAAGAAGGTCATAGGGCATTTGAATGTCCTCAGCGCCAAGGCAGAACAGACAGGAGAAATGAAGGCCAGGCTAGAGTTGCACATGTAGATGAAGATGTCAGATCATCAAATTCTGAAGATGCTGAAAGAGGAGAAATGTTGATTAACAGAAGAGTCCTGTTGAGTGGTGAGAATGAACCTGAGCAAAGGAGGAGCCTGTTTCGCACCAGGTGCAAGTGTGAAGGTAAATGTTGTGATGTGATTATTGATAGTGGAAGCACTGACAATTTGGTGTCAGAAGAGATGGTGACAAAGTTGAAGCTCAAGAGACATAAACACCCACATCCATATCGGATTGCCTGGGTACAGGATGACCACAAGGTCATGGTCAATGAACAATGCCTAGTGAAGTTCAAGATCAGTGGGTACCAAGATGAGGTACTATGTGATATCATCTCTATGGATGCATGTCATATGTTATTGGGTAGACCGTGGCAATTTGACAGATGTGCTGTACACGATGGTCGTGGGAATACCTATTCCCTGACAAAGGATGGAGTGCGACATAAGCTAAAACCATTGAAGGAGACTGAAGAAAAGGTATGTGGTAATGCAAGGATAACTTTTGTTGATGGAAGAAATTTCCTAGATAGTATGAGGCATGAGCATGTATGTTTTGCTTTAATTCCAAAAGTTGGTAAAGAGGAAGTAGAAGATGTTCCTGTAAAAGTTGCAGATTTGTTGAATGAGTTTTAGGATATTGTATCCGATAACGTGCCTGATGGATTACCACCAGTCAGGAAGATCAGTCATCAGATGGACTTGATCCCAGGAGCGAGTTTGTCGAATAAGGCAGCACACAGAATGACACCTGCAGAAAGTGAGGAGTTGAATAGACAAGTACATGAACTGTTACAAAAAGGATTGATTCGAGAGAGTCTGAGTCCTTGTGCTGTACCTGTGGTATTAGCACCAAAGAAGAATGGAGAATGGAGGATGTGTACAGATTCCAGAGCAATAAACAAGATCACAATCAAGTACAGGTTTCCATTGCCACGAATGGATGATATTATGGACTGTTTGAGCGGAGCTGTGTATTTCTCAAAGATAGATCTAAAGAGTGGATATCACCAGATTCGGATCAGAGAAGGAGATGAATGGAAGACTGCCTTCAAGACAAAAGAAGGACTGTATGAGTGGTTAGTCATGTCTTTTGGGCTAACCAATGCACCGAGCACTTTCATGCGGCTCATGAACGAGGTTCTGAAAGAATTTCTGGGTAAGTTTGTCATTGTTTACCTAGATGATATTTTGATTTTTAGCAAGACATTGGAGGAACATATGATGCATATTCGTATGGTGTTTGAGAAGTTGAGAGATGAGAAATTATTGATTAATTTGAAGAAGTGCAATTTTGTGAAGAAAGAGTTAGTGTATTTGAGATTTGTAGTTTCAGCAGAAGGTCTAAAAATGGACCCAGAGAAGGTTCAAGCTATCTTTGAATGGCCTACTCCAAGGAGTGCTACTGAGGTAAGATCTTTTCATGGTTTAGCTAGCTTTTACAGAAAGTTTATCAAAAATTTTAGCAGTATTTGTGGACCCTTGACTGAAACAATGAGAGGGGATAGAAAAGAGTTTAAGTGGACTAATGGGGCAGAAAAGAGTTTTCAATTGTTGAAACAAAAAGTTACAGAACAACCTATTTTAGCACTTCCAGATTTTAATAAGGTGTTTCAAGTAGATTGTGATGCTAGTGGTACTGCAATAGGAGCTGTTATGAGCCAAGAAGGTAAACCTATTGCTTATTTCAGTGAGAAGTTAAATGATGCCAAGAGGAAATATTCTGTTTATGATCAGGAATTTTATGCTATAGTTCAGGCATTAAAGAAGTGGAGACATTATCTGCTTCCTAAGGAGTTTGTTTTGTATACTGATCATCAAGCTTTGCAATATTTGAATAGTCAAGGAAAATTGAATCAAAGGCATTTGAAATGGGTTGAGTTTTTGCAGAGTTATACATTTGTTTTGAAACACAGGAGTGGAAAGTCTAATAGGGTTGCAGATGCTCTTAGCAGAAGGCAACTATTGCTGACAGAAATGCAGATTGAAGTGGTTGGGTTCAAGGAACTCAAGAATTTGTATCCAGAGGATCCTAATTTTGGTGAAGCTTAGAAAGCTTGTACAGAACCTGTTACTCTAGACAGGACGAAATGGCTAGATTTCATCATCCAGGATGATATGCTATTCAAAGGGAGTCAATTGTGCATTCCACGAAGTTCTATGAGGGAGAATCTCATCAAGGAGAAGCATAGCGGAGGATTGGATGGACATTTTGGTCGTGACAAAACCCTTTCTTTGGTTAGTGAGAATTACTATTGGCCACAGTTGCAGCAAGATGTGAAGAAGTTTGTACAGAGTTGCAGAATATGTCAGATGGCGAAAGGAGTGAAGCAGAATACAGGGTTGTATCAGCCATTACCTGTACCAGAGAAGCCTTGGGAGGATATCAGCATGGACTTTGTTCTTGGTTTACCGAGGACTCAGCGGGGACATGATTCAATTTTTGTAGTGGTTGACAGATTTTTGAAGATGGCACATTTCATTCCCTGCAAGAAGACTAATGATGCTGTTCATGTAGCAGAATTGTTTTTCAGAGAAGTAGTGAGACTTCATGGTTTTCCAAAGACCATAGTTTCAGATCGGGACACTAAGTTTGTTGGATATTTCTGGCGTACATTGTGGAAGAAGTTGAAGACAGATTTGAAGTTCAGTTCATCACATCATCCACAGACTGATGGACAGACAGAGGTGGTGAATAGAAGTTTGGGAAATTTGCTGAGATGTTTGGTTGGAGATAAGCCAACAGGATGGGATTTGATTTTACCACAGGCAGAATTTGCATACAATAATTCTGCAAACAGGAGCACTGGTAAATCACCATTCCAGATTGTATATGGAAGTAGTCCAAGAAATGCATCTGAATTGAGGAAGATAGATAAAGGAGAAATAAGTAGTGCTGAAGCTGAAGATTTTGCAGAACACTTGAAGAACATCCATGAAGAGGTGAGGAAGCATATTACCAAGATGAACGCACAGTATAAGGCTAAGGTAGATGAGAAAAGGAGGTATAAAGAATTTCAGGTTGGTGATGAAGTCATGGTTCATTTGCGGAAGGAGCGGTTTCCAGTTGGTACATATAACAAGCTGAAAATGAAGAAGTTTGGACCATGCAGGATACTGAAGAAACATGATTCAGGAAACGCATATGAGGTAGAATTGCCTACTGAGCTAAATATTTCACCAGTGTTTAACATTTCAGATCTGACAGAGTATCATGAAGGAGGTGTTGAAGATGAGATCACAGCAGCACAGTGGAGTATTCCAGCAACTAGTTTAGATATCAAGGAGATTGAAGACATACTGGACAGTCATGTTGGTAGAAGCACAAGGAATAGGACATATGAAGAATATTTGGTCAAATGGAAAGGATGACCTGTTGAAGATTCATCATGGCTAACAAAGGAGGAGGTTAACCATCTTGGTTTTCCTCTGCACGCCTGAGTCGTGACAGGGTCACTTCTCAAATTACCCCGAGTGTCTGATGCAGGAGCATCCTGGGTGTAAGAGCAATCTTGCATCACCCAAAAATATTTCTATTTTTATATTCAATAAGGGCTATTTTGTGCAGAGCTGCTATTTATGGAAAGTTACTATTTTTGGTAATTTTCGTATGTGCTCAGAATGATCTGATTTCTTTCTTGGAGGTTGATTTTGGTCATATAAGTCTGCCAGTAAAGTTTCATTGTCAGATCAAGTGTATATTGGAAGATATTGAAGATTTTTGGTATTGGCAGCAGGGTACAGAAATTTTGAACTCAGTTTTGAAGGCTTTAGAGGCCCTGGATGAGGTCAAAAATTTGGGTGACGGGCGCTTGCATGGGTCAAGCCTGTAGAGCGCTTCGTGGCATTTTCGAAATGGGGTTATAATAGCCGATCGGGTCAACTGGTGATGACTTATGGTCTTCGGAAGTTGGGCCACCCGAAATGGCAGAAAATAATTTTCTTCAAAATTTCTGTTCGGGTTTCCAAGGTTATCTTGAGCCGACTTTGATGTAATAAATTGAAAAATAAAATAATTCTAGGTTTGGTCGGCCCTTAGGGCTAAATTTCTGGAACCTTCTCGGGCGGTGAAAATTGCCTATATAAGGAAGGCTGTATTATTGTCTTATGCAGTTCAGAATAGTTCTGGGTAGTAGATCGGGGTAATAGTTCGAGGCTTTGTCCTACAGAATATTGTAAGGGAATGCCCATGTGGCTTTGCATATTGTAATTCTGAAAGTTTGTAATTCCACATTTGTGGAGATAATAAGAAGCCAATTTTCTATTCTTGCATATTATTGTTGTTGTTTCTCTATTTCTGTTATGTGTTTGTGGTATTAAGGGGAGCACCCTTCATCACCTGAAATGGCCGACCCAGAGGTGGGAAAATAAATATCCCCGAAACCTGACACCTGAAAATCAAGGAAATTTGAAATTTGGACAGGGGGTCAAGGATGAGCTTGTATCTGACCAAGTTAGGGTCAAGGTCAACTTTGACCCCATAAGGTCAACTTTGACCTTGTGGTCAAAAACCTCATGATCCTAACCTAGAATGCTAGGAAATACAGATTGGAGTGAAAATCAGGGACATATAGAAGTAGAATGAGGAGAACAAGTATGATCTAAGCAAAGAGCTGATTCAAGGTGCTTGACATGACCCAAACCACTCACTTAGATGGCTAAACGCTCTTAACATGGAAGTGCTTCCATTTTAAGATGATACACTAAGTGGACAGGTCCAAAATTTTATTTTAGTGTTTTTCTTTGTGTTTGAAGTTTTCAAAATGCATGGTCCTTCATCACAGTTGTAGTATGGAATGTTTAGCACATCCATTGATATCCTTCATAAAAATGCAAAAGACAAACTCATGTAACAATGTTGAAACAAAAATTGTATAAATAAAAAATTGTATTATGGTATTTATGCGATTGTATCGATGTATATACTCTATTATGGTATTGTGTTGATGTATATAAATTCTAGTTGAAACCATAATTCACTTGGGACATGATGAACTTGTGTTGGATTTTATGTGTCACAAGACTCTAATTTTGAAATATATGGATCTTTGTAAAAGTGGAAAAAAAATTGTTATGATACTGGATGACATATTGGTTCTTTATAAGTTCTATGTAGTGCATATATAATTGTCATTTATATCTGTAATAATTGAAAATCATAAATTTCAAAATAATACTGAGATATGGAAATGTAATCTAAAAAGAATCATTGTAAATTTGGAAATATTGATTCTTTATAAGATCTATGCATAATGTATTCACAAAAAGTAAATGCCAAGTTATTAGACAAAATAGAATAATAATATAAAATGTCAACATATACTAATATTAAATTAAATTATATAAATATTTAAAGACATTCAGTATACAAGTACTACATAGTTTTAAAAGATCTAAAAACATTTATATATTTCAGAAAAACTGAAACAACATAACATTAACATGTCACAGTTTATTGTAGAATATACCTATATACATAAACATATGATTAGATACGTTCAATATTACAAGTAAACTACTGTCTTAAGCAAGCTTCAAAGCCAGAACAATTATCCTTTGAGTTTCTTGCCTGACAAAAGAAGATGTTTTGATACTTAAATCAAATACAAACTTAGAATTAGTACATACTATAATGTATTGTATGTACATTTTTTATAAACATAAAATAGATGTTCATTACCAACCTTCTTCGTAAGTGGACAGGTCCAAAATTTTCTTTTAGGGTTTTTCTTCGTGTTTGAAGTTTTAAAAAATCATGGTCCTTCATCATAGTTCTAGTATGGCACGTGTAGGACAACCATTGATATCCTTCACAAAATTATAAAAGACAAACTCATGTAACAATGCTGAAATAGAATTCAAGTATAAATAAAAAAACTATATTATGGTATTGTAGTGATTGTATCGATGTATATACTCTATTATGGTACTGTGTTGATGTATATAAATGCTGGTTGAAATCATATTTCACTTGGGATGGTGAACTTGTGTTGGATTGTATGTGTCACAAGACTCCAATTCTGAAATATATGGATCTCTGTAAAAGTGGAAAAAAATTTGTTATGATACTGGACGACATGTTATTAGTCTTTTTTCTTCTAGTAACCTTTGCACTAACAATCCTAAAATTCTAGCATGTCAATACAACTTTATAAGTATAGCCATGCGTAGTTAAATTTAAATGATATTTGTAATAATTGAGAATCGTAAAGTTAAAAAAAATATTGAGATATCGAAATGTAATAAAAAAAGAATCATGGTAAATTTGGAAATATTGGTTCTTTATAAGTTCTATGCAGTGCATATATAATTGTCATTTATATCTATAATAATTGAAAATTGTAAATTTCAAAACAATACTTAGATATGGAAATGTAATCTTAAAAGAATCATGGTAAATTTGGAAATATTAATTCTTTATAAGATCTATGCATAATTTAGTCACAGAAAGTAAATGCCAAGTTATTAGACAAAATAAAATAATAATGTAAAATGTCAACATGTACTAATATTAAAGTAAATTATATAAATATTTAAAGAAATTCAGTATACAAGTACTACATAGTTTTAAAAGATCTAAAAATATTTATATATTTCAGAAAAATTGAAACAACATAACATTAACATGACACAATTTATTATAGTTCTATATACATATATACATAAACATATGATTAGATACATTCAATATTACAAGTGAATTACTATCTTAAGCAAGCTTCAAAGCCAGAACAATTATGCTTTGAGTTTCTTTCCTGGCAAAAGAAGATGTTTTGATACTTAAATCAAATACAAACTCAGAATCATACAGATTATCCAAAAGTTGTTTATCTGGACCAGGTTCAGCAAGCAGTAGCTGAAAATCTTCTACATCCACACCCAATAAAGCATTTGCAGGGCCTTCAAAGGCAATAACATTGTGAAGTTCTCCTAATGGATTTTGCAAATCCATATTATGCATGTAGGTGAAATCACATATTGGAATATGAACACAACATTTAGGACATTCATATGTCCCAGTATGATTCTGAATAATTTTTTTTTACATTTTTTGCCATCCACGATTCGTGGATATGAGAAATAATAAAAGTTATCCAAATCAAGCCTACCAATTTGTGTTATTACGCAAACATAAATCATGGAATGGAAGTCTCTTTTAAAAATGGTAGACATTGTCTGTGGATTTGTAAATCTACCTTGAGTATTATTGGCTCTTTAGTTAGAGAAATAGAAGATTTATCTTCTCCTATTCCTGTACACCATGTCAATAGAGAAGTAGCCTCAGTTAAATTTGGATTGATAAGAACATTGGTTGAAAAAACAATATCCAATGACTTACTAGACCATGAAAGCAAATGACCAGATTTAATTAAAAGAACAAATGTTTTACTTTCCCTAAAAAATTTGAGAATTTGTTGTCCTTCATTCTCACAATGATGTCCCCATAGAGTCACTTCAATAGAGTAGCCAGAGATATCTTTGATACATGTATTACATTTTTTATTTCTATACCTTTTTTTTCCTAATGGCACTTGACGTATTGATAGAAACAACAATTCCAATCACATCTACTAGTGAATTCACAGGAAAATTTTCAAGAGATTGAATGCTTTTGATATGGTAATCATGTTTGAGAACTATAAATTGAACACATGTGGAAGGTATGATTGTTGAAGAACTCTGAAGAAATATTTCATATGGATTGGTTGAACTATTGAATTTTGTATTTGCAATTTTTACAGAACCGTTAGAAATCAAATAAAGATTATTTGATTGAATAATTTCATAAAAATTATCAACCAATTCATTGAAACAAGTTATATGTATACCAGATCCTTTTTTGTCTATAAAGTCAAATCTGAATACTTTACCCTCTTTAGACAATTTTTTGAAACAATGGATAGGTGTTTTTTGTAAAGCACGACCCGCAATAGTCCATAACTTGTGGTACGAGGTCAGGAGTTTTATGGGAATTATGTTACATGAAGAAGCATCTAAAACTCCACGACTATTAGATGATGCTATTTGTCTAGTACCTTGTACTATAGGTACTGGAGATCCAATAATGTCTCCATTATTTGACACTATATGCAAATTTTCAATTAGGATAGCCCTGCAAGTAGAAATAAAATAGATATTTAATAAAGTTTTATATTGAAATTTTCATAAGTATAAGAAAATATAGTAAAATAATTGGCATACATGTAATTTTGGAGTTTCTTGTAAGAGTATTCTTTGATGCAAACAATGGAACCTTTAACTAAATCCTCCTCCACCACAAGTGTGTTAAATTGTTTCGACAAAATGGCAAAGTGTGTATGCACACCATCACAAAGTTCCAGGTGATATTTTGTACTTGTAGTATGTTGTTGTTCAATAGAATGTAACATGATAGAATTTGAAAACATGGTTCCTTGATGGAAATACCATCCATTATTTGATTTATTGCTCTTGTTGTTAGTAAGGCCATTTTTGTTACCTATTTAATGGCAGATAGTTTGATGTTAGTAATCAAAACTATATCATAAACATATACACTATATTTCTCAATGATGCAAATTCTTCAAATAAATATGTACAGATCATTTTCAGACACAAATAATTTGTCCAATATTGAAATCATATAAATTACTTATTTAGTGTTAATTTTTAAAATTGTAATTTTGTAAAATAATATCTAAACTATAACAAATTGTGAAAGTTTGAGGGAAATAAATGCAAACTTAAAAAATGTAAATTGGTAGAATCTAACAATTCAAGAAAATGCAAAATTCTAAAAAATGAACTTAAAAGAACCTATGTTAATAATGCCTTCATAATGATGAACTTGAAATGTCTCGATGGTCAGGAGAATGTATATATTGAAATCTATATAAACACTTCTATCAAATATGTTGGTGGTTCAAATAATTATTAGTAGAACAGGTCTTATATAGGCTATGATGGCGGTCAATTAAGGCAGTCATGTTGAAGAGGAAAACAAAATACTATTTCCAACCAAAACATCTAACATTGAATGCAATTTAATGCATATTCAACAACTGTCAGCTATACAAGGAAAAACTGCAAATACAACGAGGATGAGTAGTAATTGAGTAGCAATAAATAGTTGTTCTGAATCATCAAACTTCTATTTGTATCCAAAAGTCTTCCATATTTAAACATAACAAATATTGTGATACATATTGAAAAAAGTAATTATTCAGAGATATAAAAAGTATCATTTTTTTTTTGCATTGTAAACCATTATGAGAAAGTACGTCTGCAAATACTTTGAAGTGGAACGTGTCCTTAGATCAATCCAAATGTAATTTTTTTAATGTATGTATAATTATATTAATCATAATATTTTATCTACGGTTGTTGATAGATATTAAATGCCAATAAATTTGAAAAGGAATGTGTATGGTCTTTGCTTTCTTTTTGTACTTTTTATGATAATTAATGAGTACAATGAATAATTTACATGTTGATCCTATGGTGTATTTTGTTGTTATTATAACAAGAGGGCTACTTTTTGTTATTTTTTATAACTTGACAATGTCGGATATAGTAGTGACTAGCATATAAATCTGATGATCGAAAACATTGCATTCAAAACAAATATCTGACTTTCTCTACAATTTGGAAGAGTATTAATTAAATTTTTTTTCTTAGATTTGTCATGGATGTGCTTTAATTGTTCTGACTGTTGTTAGTTAATTTTATGTATAATATCAATGTCGTTTAATGTGAAATCTGACACTGTTAATTTATGTGACATATCGTATAGTTAAAAATTTATCAACATAATTATAAGTTTTGAAAATAATTAATACTTTTCAATTTTGTTTGAATGTAAATGTTATACACTAAGTTTTCACCCTTGTCTCAAGCTCTTGTAGTCTTGATAACCTAGTATAACATGGGAATCATCTCTAGATTGTGGGACCTATCCTAACTGAGATGAGACCTCCAAGTTCTAGGCTGGTTCCTCTTGGACAATCACCTTAATTTGCTTCTAGACATGAAAAGTAAAGCTTTTGAGGGAAAGGGGTAGAAGGAATCCTTGGAAAGGGAAATGACTGAAAGAAAAGTACCTACTAGGTGATACACCAAAATTAGGGTTTGGATCTCAGTATAGAGGATGAAAATAATGAACAACTTAGGTCTAGGAGATCACAACTCACTAAATAGGCTTGCATAAGTATTTCATAGAAGAGTCTACAATAGAAAGAGGATATTCAGGGAAAGAAATGATTTCACAAACAATAGCATTCCTAAGGGATTTAGACATAATTTATGACCTGCAAACAAACATTCACCTCTGTAACTCAGTATAAGAATGAGACAGATAGTCAGGGGGTTGAGGTATACCCACAAGAGCATTCAAATCAAATCACCCATAATAATACACAAAATTGTAGAAAGAGAGGGATTAGGAACCCTAAGATATCATTGAAAACATCATATACTTTAATCCAATAAGAGATAATTCAAACAAGGAAGCATAAGGACATGAAGGATTGTCACAAAATACCTCTACAATATCTGAATCATCAATGAAAGATTTACAACTGTATAAGCCAGACGGTAGAAATGATACCATAGATGACCCTTAAGAAAAAAATTTCTTTTACAATTGTCTAACTCTGAGCTCAAAAGCTCTGAAAAAAACAATATATACATCCCCTCTTGCACGCAGGCAAGAGTCAAAACCCAACTAGGGTTACAAATTTAAACAATGATATCAAACCCTAGGGTACTGATCATCTGTGTTATTTTTTGCAAATATCTCAACTGATCAGATATTCATCTTTGCGTGCCTACCCCTATACTACATCAACCTACAAATAAGCAACTTGGATTCATCCACTTTCTTGCACAAAGTCTTGCCATGAATGCATAATTGGTACCTTTCTGAGACAAGAAATGACCCATGATGGCCGCCCAGACCTTCTCATCATCATCCTTTAACTGCAAATGTCTTGGAGACATAAATTCTCTGAACTACCTCGCCGCTCGCGGCCTGCAAATCAAATACTGGAAAAAACCCTCTTAGAACTATTTGAATTTGAAATTTAACGGCTAGCCGGTCATTTTTAAAACATGACCATCGATATCCTTTTATTTCTCAACAAATGAACAGCCACAATACGCTGAGAAAACAACCCTAAAACCCTTCTGACAAGTCAAAACCACCATGGAAGTTAGTGGCCAATAAGAAACAAGAAAATTGACATGTCAGCATATTTGGACCCACCTCGGGCCCTTCTTCCTTTAAGTCATTCGGCGACCACATGACCAAAAACTTGTCTCATTCATGAAATCCTTTCAAGCTTGGGCCCATTTGTGTCACTTGGCATTCTTTTATTTTCTCCGGCTGCTCCGTCAGCAAACACCTCGGCAAGCTCTGACAATGGACCCACTCAAACTGAGATTCCAATCTAACGGTAGGTGCATGATATCATGGCCACTGAATATTACTTTAGATCATACACCCACCGTAGATCTTCATTAAGCCATGACCCCATTGATACATCGGTCCACCTGGAAGTCTTCATCAGGACGTGGCAACCAATCACATTTGAGCAAGTCAGCATACCTGGCAACATAGTCCCATAGATTTTCTCTTTACTTTGACCAATCAAAAGACATCATGTCACCTTGACCTGGCATTGGACCCACTGGCAGGACCTGAACACCTGGTAGATCAAACGGTAGGTGCATGATCACATGTGTCAGAAAACCTCTACGTGAAGATATGCCAGCCGTCGATCTTCATCTTTCTGACATCCCTGCAAAGATTTTGACACGGTCCCACTGACACGTCCCAGCTGTGTGCCCATCGACCAATGAAATTTGAACAAATAATCAATACGAGGACCCACCCAAAAAGGCTCTAACAAAAAAGTGAAATCGACGATCGACACATAACCTCATGGCCTTGACACAACCCATGAGATCATGCACCAACTGTAGCATTAAAAGGGACACAATCTATCGGGCCCGCTCTGGCATTCTTTACAAATCATCATCTCTCGACCAATCAGGAGCTTCCACATAGGATGATGTGGTAGTGGACCCACTTAGCAAATGAATCACTACACAAAAGGGAAGATCGATGGCTATCGCAAGATCGCATGTGTCAGAAGAACCCCTTGCAAATTGATGACAACTATCGGATCTTCCTGACTGGGACCCACTAAAGTGACTGCCAAAAGACTTAGCGAATAGGCGACTGAGGAAAGGTTAGTTGTTTCACTGGGTCACATGATGTTAAGACTTAACCGCCAAATATTTGGTGACTAAGAGAACCAATGTAGTCACTAAATCGCCGAATAAAAGGGGTAACCACTGGAGAACTTAGAGAACCTGTGACTGACCAATGAGAATAACGCACACATGGGTTTTTTGAGGACTTAAGTGGCTGAGATAAAGTAACAAGGAATTAGAATGAAGGCTTAGGGTTTGTAGGGTTTTTCTTGGTAACGGCTACTTTTACAAATATTTTACTTGCAGGCCAGGGAGATAGAAAATTTGTAGAGGCCAGGAAACCAAACATAAAATCATGAAATTTTTAGGGATGCTTGGCAAGGTGAAAACAAAGATTTTGGAATAGGTTTTAGCCAAATTTTCATGTACATGGAAATTGGTGTAACATTTTGGTGATTTCTACTGGATGTCAGCCTGCTAGACATGGAAAACTAGTGGCCTTGATATATTCATTGGGCATCAGGTCATCACTAAGCACAAAACTTTGACAGAGGGACAAAACTTAAATAGAAGGGAAAACTTATGCACGAGCACTTCTTGAAAAGCAAGAAACTAACCTGGGAACCAGGGAAAGAAAGCAAAAAAATCATATTTACAAGAATTTATAGAGAGGGATTAACCTCAAAGCAGGGCTTCAAGTGGAATCCATGGACTGAGATTGGCAAGGCAACTCCTTCAAGTTTGATAGCTAGAAAGCATTGGATCCCTTGCACTCTGTTATAACAAATGGTCCACCCCAAAATGAATCAAATTTGGTATGTCTACTAGGCTTGGATATGAATTCATCCCATTTGAGGAGTACATCCCCAACCTTGAAATTTCTAATCCTGGCTCTTTTATCAAAACCTTTCTTTGTTTGGATCTGATGGAATTCCATATCCTACATTGATTTGTCTCTAAGTTCTTCTAACTCCATGAGCTGAGCATATCTGATCTATAAGGGATCTCCTTCTTCAAATAGGGCATACTGTGTGGCCAAGTCTAGAGCTGGTAATTCAATTTAAATGGGCAACTTAACTTCTCTACCATACACTAGCACATAAGGAGAATTCCCAATGATCCTCTTTGGGGTAATTTTGTCTAACCATAAGGTAGACCTCAGTTTGGTATGCCAATCCCTCTGGTTGTCTTGTAGAGTCTTCTTGATTATCTTAATCAAATTCTTATTTGTTGATTCTGCTAAGCCATTGCCTTGAGGGTAATAATTTGAACTGGTATTCAGATAGATGCCATTCTTGACTACCAACTCTGAGACTTTGAGGCCTGTAAATGCCAATGCATTATCTAATACTATGGAATCAAGAGTGCCAAACCTATGAACTATATCATCATAAAAACTCAATACATCATTCTCATTTGCTTCTTTTAATGCAATTGCTTCTGTCCATCTAGTGAAATAGTCAGTTGCAGTAATTATCCACTTATGTCCTGCACTAGATGGAGGATTGACTATGCCAATGAAGTCTATACCCAACTTCATGAAAGGCTGTTCTGTTCTGACTAGCTGTAGGGGCAAGGCTGCAAGCCTTTCCTTTCCTACAAACATGGCACACTTAATGCATTTTCTCACATACTCATGACTATCCTTAAAGATAGATGGCCAATAGTATCCAGCCCTCATGATTTTAAAAGCAATAGTCCTAGGAGAAAAGTGACCTCCAGAAGGTCCATCATTAACCTCAAATAGGATGTCGGCTATCTTTTTTGAATCTATGCATCTTAAAAGGACACCATTGTGATCCTTTCTGAAAAGAAATTCATTTATCAACACAAAAGGAATAGATTGTAACCTATAATACCTTCTTTTTGCTAAATCTAGATCTGCAGGACATTGTCCTATCTTCAAATAATTGATCATATTAGGCAACTAGCTTGTTGCCTTGGCTTGTTCTTCTATAGAATGCACCACCAGAGATGCATCCAATTGCTCTACTTTCTTTGAAATTTCATCCTCTACCAAATGCTCACAAAGACCTCTTCCTCTAACCAACTTGGTAGTTTGAATATCTATGTCATATTCCATCACCTTGGTGATCCAACCAGCTCTTTTCTCATTTAGGTCATTGGAGAGCAAGAACTCTTTGACACTTGGATGAGTAACTTTCAAGTGTACTTTGCTATGGGTCAACAAATATCTAAATTTATTAAGGCTCTTCGCTACAGCAAGTACATGTTTCTCTACAAAAGAGTATCTCTATTCATATTCCTCTAAACCTTTGCTAAAGAAAGCAATAGGCTGCTCCAATCCATCTAAATTTTCTTGAGTCAGCATTGTAGATATAGCATCGTGACCTCCATAAGCATAAGGGATGAAATCCTTATTGAAATTTGGGTTTAACAAGGTAGGAGCTTTTGTCAAGGCCTCTTTGATAGCCTGGAAATTGATCTTTCCTTCTTTAGTCCAACTAAAAGTTGAACTCTTCTTCAACATGGCTGTCAAAGGCTTGAGTAAATCTGCAATGTTAGGCAAGAACCTCCTAACAAAATTAATCTTTCCTATGAAAGATTGGAGACTTTTCTTGTGATGTGGTAGGGGTGACTCTAGGATAGCTACAATTCTCTCAGGATCTACTGTGATCCCTTCTTTGGATACTACATATCCCAACAATTTTCCTTCATGAATTGCAAACACACATTTCTTTGGATTAAGAGATATCCCAAATTCTCTACACCTTTCAAAAATATTCCTCAAATATTTGATGTGATCTACTACATTCTTTGAATAGATAGTTATGTCATCTAAGTAGACCAGTACAAATTTGTACATGAGGCTTTTAAAGGCCATATCCATTGCCTTTTGAAATGTAGCACCTGCATTTGACAAACCAAAGAGCATCTTTTGATAAGCCATGGTTCCCCACTTGGTTGTAAATGTAGTCTTGTATTGATCCTCTTCATTAACTAGGATCTGATTGTATCCTAAATAGCCATCCAATAATGAAAATCTCTCAGATCTAGAGACACATTGTAAGATTTGTTCCATAGAGGGTAATGGATGGCGGTCTTTTAGGGAAACCCTATTAAGATCCTTGAAGTCAACACATAACCTCAACTCCCCATTCTTCTTCTTGATAGGAACAAGGTTGAAAAACCAACTAGTATGCTTGATGGGGTAGATGATACCACTTTCTATTAGTTTGAGCACTTCCTTATGCATAAGTGGCTCAAGCTTAGGATTAACAGGCCTTTGCTTCTGCCTCACTGACTTGGCATTGGATTCTAATTCAATAGTGTGCTGAGCAAGGGCAGGGTCAAAACCTTTGAGGTCTTCATATTGCCATGCAAAAACATCACTGAATTCCTTGAATAATTGGGTATAAGCTTGCTTCTCCAATTCAGTGTTCAGTTTTCCAAATTGTAAGCTCTTACCTAGTTCCAACTCTAATTCAACACAATGTTCTTGTTGGACTATCGGGCCAGCTCTATTTTTCTTAACTTCATCATCCTTATTGAAGACAATCTCTAATGTAACAAGACCTCTAGGCATCTTATTAGACTTAAGTTGTATCACTTGATCACCATAATTTTGTGATAATCTCTCTTGATTATGCCTTGAAAAGACATCCTCTTCGAACAAGAATTGTAGAATTTGTTCATCATTGTCAAACACTTGCCAACTGACATCATTATCAGGAATAGAAGGTCTGACAATAACCTTAATGTGTTTTTGGTCCATTTCTTTTGAAATGCTATTGGGGATGTCAAACTGAGATCCAATAGTAGGTAACCTATCTGCATTTTGATTTAATTTTCTAGGGATGGCAACAATATTGAAAGCACAAAAATCTTCAATTGAATCCCAAACTCTATGCTTGTATGCTTTCAAGGTGTCATTTTTGGTTGCACTTATCCCTCTTACTTGGTTGACAACTAACTCACTGTCGCCATAAACTTTTAAGGCCTTAAGCCCTCTTTTTCTAGCCCACTCTAGTCCATTGACTAGACTTTCATATTCTGCAGTATTGCTAGTGCAGGAGAAATTAAATCTAAAGGTAGTATAACACCTTTCTCCTTTTGGGGAAACTAACATAGCACCACCACCAGAACCATGTCTACTTCTAGCTCCATCAAAAAATAGTTCCCAAACCTGATTGCTCTGATCCTCTAAATCAGTATCTTCCTTGAGGAGGCTTGGCTCTATGGATCCACATTCTTGTATCAAATAATTTCCCAAACCAAAATCCCAAACAAGGTTTTCTTGGGCCTCTGAAGCTCTTTTATATAGAAGAATATCAAGGATATTCTCTATCTTTGTGCTTGCTTCACTAATGGTTTGGAAGTCACTGTCATCAAATATAGGGCAGTTTACATTGAAGGTATTGGACACATATGGTTCTATATGGTGTGTTGCTAATGGTTCTGACTTGATGGTGACCTTGATCCCATACCTTGTATGAAATAGCATGTGAGATCAATCAGAAGATAGGTAACCTCCTATCTTGGTTGTAAACTCCCTTGAAAGACATATAGCAAACAATGTAGGGAGATCTATGATGTATATATCAAGGAGGATGGAAAAATTAGGACTAGCATGTAGGATTAGACTGGTATCCTTAGCCACACCTATAGTATTGACTAAGGATCCATCAAGTTGTGTAACCTTCTTTTGAAAGGGTTCATATTTCAGTCCTAATTGGTTAGCTACTTTCTTAGGCATTAGAGTGCTAGTAGCTCCACTATCTACCATAAAATTATGCACTAAAGATTTTCCAATGATTAAAGATACATAAAAGGGAGGTAGCTTTGAATTCCTACCTTGTGTGGCATTGCCTTTGGAGTTGCTACTTGGAGCCTCCTTTTCTTGATCAGTGTTAACCAACACTAGATTTGCAGTTTCTTTTGCACATTGAGGAGTTGCTACTTCAGTCATGGCCTTCTTCAAAATTTCAGGTTGTCCTAGAAGAGCCAAAGAGTCCCACATAGACATGGTGACATTCACCTTCTTCATGTTGTCTACAATGTTGAAAGGTGTCACAGTGTGTACTCTTTGTTGTGCTTTCACTATGATGGGCTCCACCTCTTTGGAATGTTGGCCTTCTTTGCTTGTAATGATAGGAGCCTCCTTAGGTGTAATGGGAGTGGCTTGTTGCAGTGGCTCCACAGATGTAGTGGCTTTGGCATTGGAATCTGCTCTCTCCATGTCTTGAGCTCTCCTTTTTTCTCTTGTATAGGCAACAAAAGAAACTTCATCATTGACTCCATTGAAGTCTGGTTGCTCCCAATTAAAAAGAGCAGTCTCACTTTCTTGTGATTATTGTTGAGGAATTGACCCACTGGATGAAGCCTTTGATTGAGCTTATGAGGCATTTTGAACCATTAGAGCTTGGTTCATCCATCCATTTGAACATGTAGCCTGATTATGAGGCTGATTACAAGGAAAGCACCATTCATTATCCATAGCCATATTATTTTGACTAGGAACCATATCCCTCACTGGGTTTGTATAATTTAGAGGTGCAGGGTTATATGGTTGGAATGGTCTCTGATTAAATTTTTGTCTTTGTCCTTGATACCCTCCTTGGTATGCTGGCCTATTTTGTTGATAAGGCTATCCTTGATTTTGATATTGTTGATTAGGACCTTGGCCTTGTGGCTGAAAGAATAGTCTGATTCCTTAACCTTGCTTCTTTAGATTTGTGACCCCTTTAGTCAAGGTCTGCAACAAGTTTTTCATTTCTTGCTTACTGCTTTCTTGACTGTTCTTTATCTCTTGCAGCTCTTGAGAGAAACTAGCTGTTAGCTCCTGACCACTGGTACTAGCCTGAGGTGCTAATATAGTAGGAATAGGGGTAAATGGGGGTACTTGTGTAGGTGCAATGGGTTGAAGGCTAGGAAAAATGGGCATGAGTGGCCTTCTTTGTATCATGCTTGCTTGGATCAAACAATTTTCAGCCCTGACAACTATGTCAAAAGCCTGGGGTAAAGAAGTACCACCCATGGATTGGATCATGATAGAAATTTGATCATTCAAGCTTTGCAGGTAATATAGGAAAGCATGGTCAGCTGATGGTCTTACAAAAACTAGAATTCTATTCCATGTTTTGAGGAATCTACTATTGTAATCTGTCATTTGCTCTTGAGAGTCTCTTTTAATGGTTGTCAACTGCTCAACCAAAGACAAGTTGTCTGATTTATCCTCAAAATGCTTACTTAATGCATCCCCTAATTCATCCCATGAAGTAATAGAACCAATAGTTAGAGTCCTAAACCATTCAAGAGCCTTACCTTTGAGAGAGGCTGCTAATAATTTTGTGGCCACATCTTCTTGGGTTATGTTGTGTATGTTGCAGATGGTGGTCATATCTCTTATGTGTTCAAAAGTAGTTGTCTACCCTTCACCTGTGAAATCAGGTATACTCTTTAGTGCCACCAAGGGCACATCATGATGTTGATCAAAGGCTAATGGGCTCCCTTGGTTGAATGGTGCAAAAGAAAACTATCTAGCCATTGCAGGAGTTGGAGCTTGAAGATTGACAACTATGTGAGTTGTATTTGCTGCTGGATTTGAATCCTCTTCTAGATCTCTGGTTAGAGATCTTCCTCTTCTTCTGGAATGAAAGGGAAAAGGTCTCCCTTTTGAGGTATCGGGCGGTGTTGATTGAACTCTCCTTGCAGGGGATGTTCTTTTAGTTGACCTACCTTTATGACTTCTTTTTGAGGGAAACTCTAAAAATTTGGTGGGCTTAGAGCTCCTAGTCTAAATCTTTCTCATAAACCTTCAACAAGGTTGTCTTGAATCCTTCCAGCAATGGAGCCGCCAGATATACTTGATAGAACAACTTCTAAAAGTCTATAGTATTCAATCTATATATCAGAGATAGCATAACAAAACATGAATTTCTGATTCTTTTACTATCCCACCTGGCATGCTAGAATTGTTATACAACTAAGTTTTCACCCTTGTCTCAAGCTCTCATAGTCTTGATAACCTAGTATAACATGGGAATCATCTCTAGGTTGTGGGACCTATGCTAACTGAGATGAGACCTCTAGGTTCTAGGCTAGTTCCTCTTGGACAATCACCTTAATTTGCTTCTAGATATGAAAAGTAAATCTTTTGAGGGAAAGGGGTAGAAGGAATGTTTGGAAAGGGAAATGATTGAAAGCAAACTACCTACTAGGTGATACACCAAAATTAGGGTTTGGATCTTAGCATAGAGGATGAAAATAATGAACAACTCAGGTCTAAGAGATCACAATTCACTAAATAGGCTTGTATAAGTATTTCATAGAAGGGTCTGGAATAGAAAGAGGCTATTTAGGGAAAGAAAGGATTTCACAAACAATAGCATTCCTAAGGGATTTAGACACAATTTATGACCTACAAACAAACATTCACCTTTGTAACTCAGTATAGGAATGAGATAGATAGTCAAGGGGTTGAGGTATACCCACAAGAGCATTCAAATCAAATCACCCACAATAATACACAAAATTGTAGAAAGAGAGAGGGATCAGGAACCCTAAGATATCACTGAAAACATCATATAATTTAATCCAATAAGAGATAATTCAAACAAGGAAGCATAAGGACATGAAGGATTATCACAAAATACCTCTATAATATTTGAATCATCAATGAAAGATTTACAATTGTATAATCCAGAGGGTAGAAATGATACCTGATATGACCCTTAAGAAAAGAATGTCTTTTACAATTGTCTAACTCTGAGCTCAAAGCTCCAAAAAAAACAATATATACATCCCCTCTTGCATGCAGGCAAGAGTCAAAACCTAACTAGGGTTACAAATTTAAAAAATGATATCAAACCCTAGGGTACTGATCATCTATGTTATTTTCTACAAATATCTCAACCGATCAGATATTCATCTTTGCGTGCCTACCCCTGTACTACAACAACCTACAGATAAGCAACCTGGATTCATCCACTTTCCTACACAAAGTCTTGCCATGAATGCATAGCTGGTACCTTTCTGAGATAAGAAATGACCCATGATGGCCACCCAGACCTTCTCATCATTGTCCTTTAACTATGAATGTCCTGGATACATAAATTCTCTGAACTACCTCGCTGCTCGCAGCTTGCAAATCAAATACTGGCAAAAACCCTATTAGAACTATTTAAATTTTAAATTTAATGGCTAGCTGGTCATTTTTAAAATGTGACCATCGATATCCTTTTATTTCTCAGCAAATGAACAACCATGATACACTGAGAAAACAACCCTAAAACCCTTCTGACAAGTCAAAACAATCATGGAAGTTAGCAGCCAATGAGAAACGAGCAAATCGACATGTCAGCATATTTGGACCCACCTCAAGCCCTTCTTCCTTTAATTCATTCGGTGACCACGTGACTGAAAACTTGTCTCATTCATGAAATCCTTTCAAGCTTGGGCCCATTTGTGCCACTTGGCATTCTTTTATTTTCTCTGGCTGCTCTGTCAGCAAACACCTCGGCAAGCTCTGACAACGGACCCACTCAAACTAAGATTCCAATCTAAAGGTAGGCACATGATCTCATGGCCATTGAATATTCCTTCAGATCATACGCCCGTCATAGATCTTCATTAAGCCATGACCCCACTGACACATCGGTCCACCTGGAAGTCTTCATCAGCACGCGGCAACCAATCACATTTGAGCAAGTCAGCATACCTAGCAACATGGTCCCACATATTTTCTCTTTACTTTGACCAATCAAAAGATGGCATGTCACCCTAACTTGGCATTGGACCCACTGACAGGACCTAGACACCTGACAAATTGAATGGCATGCACATGATCGCATGTGTCAGAAAACCTCTACGCAAAGATACGCCAGCCGTTGATCTTCATCTTTTTGACATCCCTGCAGAGATTCTGATACGGTCCCACTGACACATCCTAGCTGTGCGCCCATCGACCAATGAAATTTGAACACATAAGCAATACGAGGACCCACCCATCAAGGCTCTGACAACAAATTGAAATCGACGGTCGGTGCATAATCTCATGGCCCTGACACAACCCATGAGATCATGCGTCAGCCGTAGGATTAAAAAGGACATAATTTACCGGGCCTGCTCTGACATTCTTTACAAATCATCTTCTCTCAACCAATCAGGAGCTTCCACATAGGACGATGTGGTAGTAGACCCACTTAGAAAATGAATTGTTACACAAAAGGGAAGATCGACGGCTATCACAAGATCGCATGTGTCAGAAGAACCCCTTGTGAATTCATGACAACCATCGAATCTTCCTGACTAGGACCCCACTAAAGTGACTGCCAAAAGACTTACATATACGTGACTGAGGAAAGGTTAGCTATTTCACTAGGTTGCTAGATGTTAAGACTTAATCGCCAAACATTTTGCGACTAAGAGAACCAATGTAGTTGTTGAATCACCGAATAAAAGGGGTAATCGCCAGAGAACTTAGAGAACCTATGACCGACCAATGAGAATAAAGCACACATGGGTTTTTTGAGGACTTAAGTGGCCGAGATAAATTAACAAGGAATTAGAATGAAGGCTTAGGGTTTGTAGGGTTTTTCTTGGTAATGGCTACTTTTTCAAATATTTTACTTGCAGGCCAGGGAGATAGAAAATTTGCAGAGGCTAGGAAACCAAACATAAAATCATGAAATTTTTAGGGATGCTTGGCAAGGTGAAAACAAAGATTTTGGAATAGGTTTTAGCCAAATTTTCATGTACATGGAAATTGGGGTAACAGTAAATATTAATATACAATTTATTTGAATGAATAATGATTAACATGTTTCATTATTGTTCAAGTTAAACTGGGCAGATGCTTATTGTATGAAAATCCACAGAAAGATATTAAAACATATACTATTAAATGCCTTGTATATTACTTGAAGTTTGAATGGAAGCTTGCAAGAGTATAACATAAAACCATAGAAGAGTATAATATAAAAGTAAAGACAAAATAACAAAATAAGAGAGAAACTGTAATGTATTTTGTTGAATTAAGCCTATTTATATTCAACATTCAACCTTTCTCAATTAGAAATTACAATTCAAATTTAATCCTTTGTAGAATAAGAATGCAACAAGCTTCGAATATTTTTAATGTTAAACCTAAAAACAAGAAAAAAAAATAAAACAATTGTTGCTTTCAGGTGATGGGAACACCAAATTTTTTTGGAGTCATCTAATCTTCCTTAATTGATAACTGACACCTTTGTCTACATATATTCTTGATAACTTCATTGAATTATTATGAGATATGGTGACTATCATTTCAGGCTAACCTTTTTATTCTCTTTTCAAGGAATCGGCAATATGAATTATACTTGCTCAAATATAGTCCTTTCTAATCTATACATGAACAAAGTAAAGGTATTTTAGTGATATACTTTATGTTTGATGACTGAAAAATGATTTCATAACAAACATCCAACCAGTGCCTATTCCATTGGGCAGATGGTTATTGTATGTAAATCCACAGGAAGAAATCAAAACATATAGTGTAAAATGCCTTCTAGATTACTTGCACTTTGAATACAAACATATAAGAGTATAACATAGAACCATTGAAGAGTATAACATAAAAGTAAATACAAAATAAAAAAATAAGAAAAATTATATTCAACATTCAACCTTTCTCAACAATAGATTAAAATTCAAAAATATATAGTTAAAACATTTTGAAATCCTTTTTAGAATAAGAATACAACAAGCCTCGAATATTTTTAGTGCTAAACCTAAAAATAAGAAAAAAAAACAATTGAGGCTATCAGGTGATGGAAAAACCAAAAACTTGTGGACTCATTTGATCTTACTTAATTGATAACTGACACCTTTTTCTGGAGATTTTCTTGATAACTTCATTGAGTTATTACAAGATATGGTGACTGGCATTTCAGGCTAACCTACACCATTCGTCATAAATAGTTACCATCGCTATACTCATAGGTTAGGTGTCAGATTTCTAGGTGAGTTGTTCATTCTTCATCAAGAATGTCGAGGTCAACTACTAGAGGCCTTTTCTTCTTGGGCTTTGTAAGGGCATCCCATGCAGCTATTTGCTCCTCTGTGGGCCAGTGAAATTCTTGAATGCTCTGTAGTTGTGCCTTTTGTCTCTTCCATCTTCCATCTACAATTTGTTTCACATCTGAAATGAACTTAATGAAGTCCATTTTAGCCTTAATAACTTCATCAAGAGTTGAATTTAAGCAGTCCATATCTAATTCATTGGTATCATTAATAAACATCTCTTTCTTAGGGAGTAGTGAATCAAATTCTGATCTCCATGTATTTAAATCCTTTACTGCTCCATCTTCTGCCTTGATATGTGGGACAAACCTATTCAAATTAGGTCCAAACATTGTTACCCTTGCCTCAATTTGATTTGATTTACCCTTAAAAAAGGATAATGTTATTCCTATCTAATCAATCTCTTTCTTTACTTGCAAAACTATCTATGGAATATCTGTCCTTAAGTATGGGCTATAAGTTGATTAACCTCCTACATCTACAAATCGAATGAAATCAACATCAAAGTCCTAATCTAAGGCACATCTAAACATCATTGAATCATAATTGATTATCTTAAATTTTGCATCGGAAAATATTCCTAGCAATATTCCTAATTATCTTAATTATCTTTAATTTAATGATTATTTGGCAATAAATCACATTTATCCTAAGTTTGATTAATTGAATATTTTCATATTTAATTAATTAGATTTAATATCTTGCCACTTAATTGTTTAGTTAAATTTAATTCTATCTATTATTAATTGTATTATTTAATTTTGACAATAAATCCAATATCCTATGAATAATTGATTAAATTTTTATTTAATTAATTAAAGCAAGTTGTCATTATTTAATAATATAGTTTTTAATAAAAGTTTGATTAAATAATTGATTAACCCATAAATCAATTATTTATTTTCAAAAATCAGTTAAGTTGAGCATAAATCACTTTATTTATTTAATTAATTCATAATTATTATGCACATTCAAAAGAAACAGTTAAACTCCAAATTAGAAAATCAATGCAAAGTGTTGACTTTTTAGAACTCAACATTCTTTTGGAGTTCAAAAAGCTGATCTAAACTCTAATTTGAGTTAAAAAGCTATTTTTGCATGATTTGCATGTTTTTGTGAATTAAATTATCTTTATTATCAGATAACTCAAAAATCAAGCTGAGTTAATCTGAGTGATTTATGGCTTTCTTCCATGCACCTCCAAAGCCCTGGATTTCTATAAATCAAGGCCTCAGCTCATCTCAAAGCATCTCATATTTTTGCACAATCACGTTGGAGAATTGGAATTTGGAGAATCAAAGCTTATTGCGAATCAAGGCTATTGTGAGATCAATTTGTTTTTTTTTACATTCATTTAGATTCTTTTTCATATCATTATTAGATCATTTTAGCAGATCAATTTCATATAGATTAGATTTCATATCAAGTTTTTATCATTCTTATTGCATAGAAAATCCAAAAAAATAGTTTAATTGCATTCAATTCATATCCAAATCAATTGCATTGAAATCCTTCATTTAGGTGTCGTCTAGGTCACTGATCTCAATAACAATTTGAGAACATTAATCTCGTACCTACTAGAAGGCAGTAAATCACTTGGTTAAATTAGATTTCAATTTTGCACGATTTTAATTTTTGCTAACCTCTAATGTTTTACTGAAGTGCTGTGTCTATAGATTAGGTACAAAATTCACACACACATTTCTGGTGCCCACCGTGGGGCAATCCACCTTTACATGCTGGTTTTGATTTTTTATTGGAGCTAAAGCCCTGAAGTTTCAAAGATTTAATATTATATCTCAAACGGCTTGGATTTTTTCTCTGAAATTTTTTTTGTAGTTGGACATATATCAAAGAAGCTACAGTAAAACATTTAGAATTTTCTAAGATGTTTTGAATTTTTAATAATTTTTTCTTGAAATTATAGAAAAAGTTAATATCTGACGCAAACCAGCACATTTTTTAGAAATTTTTATATTTTCAGAAAGCTATTTAAATTCTATAGGGGGTCCATTCTTTGTGTTTTAAATTTGGACACAATATAATAGCTCAAATAGTCAATTTACAAAAACTAGTCTATTTTGATAAAATGGGTCTCTATGGCACAAATGAAGAGATTTTTCTAAAATTTTTACATTTTTGGAAAGCTCTCTATTTTTTAGTAAGGGTCTCTGTTCTAAATTTTTATTTTTGTGGCCAAAATCATATCGAAAAAATTAGATCTTGTTGATTAGGTCAAATGCAACAAAAAAAATAAAGTTTTGTGATGGGTATGCACTTATTTTTTTTACATGATTCAATGAATGATCTGAGTTGTCATTTGGGTTAATTGATGGTTATTATTGCTGATAATAATTGATTTTTAGAGCTAACCCTATGGTTTTCATAAGTTGAATATATTTTGTATATCTTGTTTGCTTGTTGGAGAGTTCGTCACTTGCTTGCATGGAAAAGCTCAACAAGAATTGCTAAAAATTAGGTAAAATCTACTAAGCACATTGCAAAGTTCCTAGGTATTCTCCTTCATCTAATAAAATTTTAATTTGGCTTTAAAATAAATCTCTCATGTGTTTAGCTTGAGTGTTTCTTTGCATGCTTTTTCTATGAATTTGCATAATTGAATACTAGGTTGTGACACCTTAGGTATTTATTGGCAGTCTTAGATTACTTGTGATTGATCTAGATTGCTATCTTGGGTTATTGGACTCAATAAATCCACCGGCCCCTCATTTTCACCCCGTGGTTGCAATATCAGCGCCACATTAAAGGGGAGGGGTCTATAGGAAAGAAGCGTTAAGTGTTCCACTAGGCAACCCTTTTGTGCTTTTTAGAACTCACTTATTTTCTAAGTTGTGGACTCATTTCTAGCTTGTGTGAGGGGTTAAATGCTCCACTTTGTGGAATCACCTCATATTTTCTTTAAGCATTAAGTGTACCACCTTGTGCTTTTGAATACTTTTGGATAAATTTGCTTTCTGGAATATATTTGTACTCACATAGTAATTAGGCCCCATGAACACTATTTGCAGATCTTGAGAGAGTGGGTTCCTAGCGAAACCCTTCTCAATGAGGGATCTCTTGTAGGTGGGGAGGATACTTAGTGCATCTCATGTTCTACTTGGTTCGTGTGTCTTCCCTTATTGATTGATACATTCTCTCTCTGGAGAGGTTGATAGATCACGTGGGGTTGATATCATAGACCTTGGTGAGACAAACTTTGTCTTAGCATGTCAGATTAATCTGCTTTCTTTGTTTGGGTTAAAAGTGAAGAGGTATCAAAACCTTGGATCTGGAGCCAAGTCCCCTTGTGGTATCATACTATGAGTCACCTTTAGAGAGGGTTAACCGTAGGGGACATTCCCTTCATAGGGAAAATTGCATTGACGGAACCTCAAGCGATAATAGCCATTTTTGTCATGGTAGTGACAGCCGCTATATAAATGTCCTTGTGGAAGAAATCTCCATGGGTATGGTTCATTTTTGGGTTGTCAGATCTCCCTAGTAGCTCCTAAAGATTAAGTTCTCCGACTATGTCAAAACCTTGGTGCGCTGAGATTGGAGTTCACCCCTTTGGATCATAAAAGTTACAAAGTCAAACCATTACTAAAAACCCTAGCGAGGCCAAATTTTCATTTTATAGGGTATATGTGCATTATTGCAAAACATTTTTGGAACATACACAATTAGCGCTTCTAAGGATTAGAATAAATAAGTCGCTTGTTCATGCGCAAGGTTGCTTTTTCCCTTGTTCATTGTTTTCAGACATGCTTGAAATCACGTGCTTTCTATTTTGCATGCTTGTTTATCTATCTGGTTATTGAAAATGGACAAATCTATTACAATCCTCAAATCTAGACATTAAAATTTGCAAACAATCCGAATCTGAAAACTCAAAATTTGCAAAATTTGAAGTAAAATTCTTTTCTGGAGTCAAAAGTTGTCTCAAGAGGTCAAAAAGTCATATGAGTTTTCTCAAAGTGTCATTTCATTACTACCCAATTGTCGTACGGTAAAGAACCCAGTGTCGTACGAGTCTTTATGCCAGTTAAATTCAAAAAGTCAAATCCTGCTAGCAACTATCATGTGAGTTTTTCAACTATCGTATGAGCTTTTCAACTATCATTTCATAGCATACCCATTGTCGTATGAGTCTGCAAAGTGTCATTTGGGAAATTTTTGAGAGTTGTCAGAAAATTGTCAGAATTGCCAGATATTTAGCCTTTTCAGCCTATTTCAAAATTTGTCGATCAAATCACCATGTCAGAAACAGAGCAGTAGCTATTGAGAATCCAATCATTTTCCTAAAGTGGCCTTTTGAATCCGATTCAGCCTTCTGTTTAATCAATTTGAGTCCTTATCATCCTATGTCAAAACCTTGTCATAACTATCAATCTTCAATCAATCATCAAAATGACTAAGTGTTGTGATATCTTGTCTGCTATCTTTTGGGAACCTACCCATATATCCAAGGCATAGTATCCTTCATCCACGTCTAATCGAATCTTCAAATCAATCAAACCTTGCCAAGATTGCATCATTTGATCATCTTGATTCAATTCATTCTTTGGTTATCTGGATCTTATTCTTTTGTTTCACTTGAGGTTAATGGTGGAGACTAGAGCTTCCTCTCACAAGAAATCTATCACCACTCTCCAAATCCAAGTCTTGAGCAACTCATCAATTCTAGTCTTTACGAGGACGACGGTCTTGGCAACTATCGATTGAAATCTGGTTACATACCTCCTCCATCAACTCACAAAGGTACTCAACATACCCCTCATCAATCTAATCTAGGGAGTCCACAAAATCCTACCATGTCTCAAGTAGGGACAAATTTTGGCTCTCAAAGAGCTCAATCTCAACATGATGCAGATCAGGAACCCACACCTGAAGAAATTGCTCAATATCAAAATGATGATAACTTCAAATGAATTATGAAGCATTTCTTGAAAGAAGATAGAGAGCATACTTTTTACAATTATCTCATCAAGGAGCTAAGCTTCCTCCTAATTTTAATGTCGAAGCTATCATCACACATGAGGAAGAAACTCCACTCACAGTTATGACGAAACAAATACATGCTTTACAAGTCAAACTGAATCAACTTGAAAAAGAGAAGGAACCCAAAGAGTTCTCCATGGAGGCTCTATGTCCTTTTCCATTTGACAAAGACTTGTACATGCCGCCCTTTCCAAAAAGAGTGGAGATGTTGAAATATGATAAGTATGATGGACACTCAGATCCTCAAGATCATGTCAGAGAATTTTGTACACAATCAATGGAGTTCATGCACGAACCAACCTATCTAATACGTCTCTTCCCTCAATCTCTAGGGGGAGTAGCCATCCACTGGTTCTCTAGACTACCTTCTACTATCAAAACTTTTGAGGAGCTGATCAAATTGTTCTACTAGCAATACTCCTACAATATTCAACATCCAGTCACCATGATTGATATCTGTAATATCAAGCAATATCCAGGGGAACCATTCCTAACATTTCTCAAGAGATGGAGGAAGAAGTTCTCTCTATATGCCAGACCTATTTCAGAAATAGAAAAACTAGAAATCTTCATCAATAACCTTGTTTCAGAAATCAATTATCCTTTACAAATGCAAGATCATACATCTTTTGACAAGATGGTGGATAATGCTATCAAAATTGAAAAAGTTCTTGTAAAAAAAGGAGAAATTACACTTCAAAAAGACAACTACGAATCTGGATCTAGTTCCAAAGACAAGAACAAAAATTGGAACAAGAACAAGGGCATCATCACAGATTGCATTGTTGACACTGTCCATGCCCCATCAAAGGTACCTGCCTACAATCTCACTCTTGGCACTCAAGCCATTAAAGCTTCAGAGAAAAAGTCTTCTCAACCATCTCAAAAGAAGCCAGAATACAAAAGATGGGATAAACATAAAAAATTTACTCCTCTAGGAGAGTCTTTAGAATCAGCTATGAAAACTCTATTGGCTAATAAAATCATCTCTTTACCACCAATCTGACCAAATGATTAGGACCCCAAACTGAAATGGTGGAGAGAAAATGAATTATGTGATTTCCATCAGAGTAAAGGTCACAAAACTAGTAGTTGCTACCACTTGAAGCATACCATTCAAGATCTGATCGATAGTGGAGACATCATAATTGACAATCTCAAGAGCAATAATGATCATACAACATTCATAGAACCATTTCTGAAACATGGTCAAGAAGTTTCAACTTCTCAGCCTGATATGGGGGCAAAAGTCAACTATGTATTCCCTAGAAATAATGTTGTCATCAATATGGTTGAACCATGTCTCACTGAAAGTTGCAATGCCATCATAATTGTATGAAGAGATAGAGATCATTCCTCAGCTAATGCAGTTACTTGATCACAGGCTCCAATGCATCTGAAAGGACAAATCTCAGATTCATCAAATGTCCCTAAGGTGCCCTTCAATCTTTCATCTGCTTCTAAATAGAAGGCTGCTTCCAAATCTTCCAATCCAAAGGATACAAGGCCTACATCTTATAGCATTGTTCAACAACTCCAACACACTAATGCAAAAATCTCCATGTTTGAGTTGCTTCGAATATCTCCAACTCATAGAGCCATTCTCAATAAAGCTTTTCTCGATTCCAATGTTTTTGATGACCTTGATTTAGATAGGTTCCAGACTATGGTTGGACATCTTACATCTCCACAATATATCTCCTTTTCAGAGGAAGATGAAAAATCGTTGAGTCACCCGCATAATCAGCCTTTGCATATAGAAGTCTTGATCCAGAACCATAGAGTCAAACGTGTGTTGATAGATGGGGGCGCTGGCCTAAACATTTGTTCTTACAGCTTGATCACACAATTGGGATTTTTAGAATTGGCTATTGATCCTAGAAAGAAAATAACTATCAAGGCCTATGATGAACAAGAAATATCTTCTAAAGGCACCATTGTCTTACCTATCAGAGTGGGTCCAGTTATCAAAGATACCATCTGTCGAGTGCTTGATCTACCTTTGGCCTACAACGTCCTTCTAGGGAGACCATGGATACATGAAATGCAAGCTATTCCTTCTACATACCATCAATGTTTGAAGTTTCCTTATGAAGGAGTAGAGGTTACTATCCCCGTAGATCTGAATACAACTTGCAACACCTTGAAGGAAAGTGCAGATAAGCTTGTACCTAATAACAGAGAATCTTTCATTGAACCAACTAAGGAAGCATCCACATCTAAAATGGAAGATCTTACAAAAGAGGTTAATATCAAAGAAAATGGTATGGGAGAATATACTATCGAGCCAGTCTTATCTTTGACATCTCTCCCTATCTCGCCTAAGTCTTATGGGCAATCTTTGAAACAATCCAAACCAGACTCTAAAGAACCTCTTGAAGCATATAAAAAGAATTTTGTAGCAGAACAAGTATCCAAGCAAGAATTTGAAGAGGATGAGGCTGTGCTATCATGGCTGTACAAAGAAGAACCTAAATCTCAAGTTGTTCAAACTGGTGACTTTGCAGTCTCCAAACTCCCTTCCAAGTCATATGGTCCAGGAGATAAATTAATCGCTAAGATGGGATATTCAAGTAAAGGACCTCTAGGAATTAGAGGAAAAGGTCTTGAGGTACCTCTCCCACATACTGGTAGAGAAAATAAAAACAAAGTTGGCTTAGGATTTACGAAGAAACCCTATCACCTCAAAGGTAATTGTTTCCATGTCATAGAGTAGATTGCACCAGGAGAACCTCTTCTTAAGAAAGAAGAAATAGTACCATCAGATAGTGATTCAGATAGCTCAGAACTCATCCCTTATGAAAAATTGCCTAAGGAAATCAAAGACCTTCTTGATGATAAAGATGATGTAATCAAAATAATTAATGTAGTAGAAACACAAGAACCTACTATCAATCAAGAGATAGTTGCAACACAAGAACAAGCTAATCTCGAAAACAATCAAGAAGAGGGAAGTGGTAGTGATTCTAAGATAGATTCCCATGAGTATGAATTCAAATCAGAATCCGAGGGTAACCCTTCTTGGGGTATTCACCCTGACTTTACTCATGTTCTAAGATTTCCTAGAGATCTTGAATCAGAAGCTGAATCAAATGACTACAAATGGGGAGCCATTCCAAAACCAGATGAAGATGAGCTTATTATAGAGAAACATGTTGATGTTATTCACCAATATGTACCTAATCCCAATGTGAGTCTAGAATGAAATGATGAACCTATCGAGTCTGATCCACCTATAGCTAAATTCAACTCCCACGATGACATTGAGCCTATTCACAAATTGAATGCTTAAGTTGTAATATCACTTTTGAACTTGAGTGTCAGGTTAGGACCAATGATGACAGATCCATATCCATAAACACTATCTCCCAATCTTTCCCTACTTTGACTATCCAATATCCAGAACTTATTGATCAAACCTCCACAAATCTAAGCCATGGTATTTATACCTTCCTGAATGACTATGCCCTTGCTTGCTACCTCTATGCACTTGAGCCTATGAGTACTTCCATCAGTGAACTGAGTGTCAGCATGACCGAGTCGGACATCAAATATCTTAGTCAGAAAAATAAGAATAAAAAGAAAAAGAAAAAGAGTTCTGAGGGTGAAAACCACTTTGTGGCAGTCTCAGAACCTACAAAAGTAAAAATAAAAGATGTATCCGAAGGTGAAAACCTCTCTGAGGCACCTAAGGATGAGATATTTGATGTCCTTCTGAGTCATTTAGAGGATAGATCTCCAGTTCTAATTGAGCCCACTCAATCCATCAATTTGGGTACAACAAAGGAGCCACAATTGGTACATGTAGCACAATCATTATCAGAAGAAGAGAAGTACAATTTTACAACATTCCTAACAGAGAAGAAGATCAACTTTGCATGGAAATATTTAGATATGCCAGGATTGGATCCTAATCTCATAATGCATCATTTATCTATTGCTCCAAATGTCAAACCTGTCAAGCAAAAGTTGAGAAAGATGCATCCTCATGTTGCACTCTTGGTAAAAGCTGAATTAGAGAAGCTTTTGAAAGCTGGATTCATCCAAGTTATTGACTATGCAGAGTGGATCTCTAATATTGTACCTATTTCTAAACCAGATGGTTCAATCAGAGTGTGCACAAACTTTAGACATGTGAATAGAGCGTGCCCTAAGGATGATTTTCCACTACCTAACATTGATATGATAGTGGACATGACTGCGGGTTTCGAGATGTATTCCTTACTAGATGGTCTCTCTGGATATAACCAAATAAAAATTGCTCCAGAGGACCAAGAGAAAAATGCTTTCACATGTGCATGGGGCACCTTTTGTTGGAATGTCATGCCATTTGGGTTTAAAAATGCTAGTGCTACATATCAAAGAGCAATGACATCTATTTTCCATGACATGATGCATCGAACTATGGAAGATTATGTTGATGATACTTTAGCAAAATCTATGATCAGAACTAAACATCTAAAGGACTTGAGCATGATCCTAGACAAAATGGAAAAGTTTAGTCTTTGACTAAATCCTAAGAAGTGTGCTTTTGGTGTCACTTCTAGAAAGCTCTTAGGATAAATAGTTTCAAAGAAGGGCATTGAAGTTGATCCAGCTAGAGTCAAGGCTATAATAGAGATGCAACCTCCCATGAATATTAGTCAAATGAGGATGTTGCAAGGAAGAGTTCAATCTATCAGAAGATTCATATCACAGCTAGCGGACATATCACAGCCTTTTACAAAAACATTACATAAAGGTGTGACCTTTGCATGGAATAAAGAATGTGAGAACAACTTTAACCATATCAAGAAGTATCTATCAAATCCACCTATCTTGATGCCTCCTATTCATGGGAAGCCATTGATCTTATATGTCTCCGCAACAGCCACATCACTGGGGGCATTGCTAGTGCAACATGATGAAGAGAAAAAGGAAAGAGCCATTTATTATATAAGCAGAACATTGGTGGTGTATGAAAAGAACTATTCTATGATTGAGAAAGCTTGTCTCGCTGTGATCTTTGCATCATAGAAATTGAGACACTATATGTTAGCTCATACCACGCATCTAGTAGAAAAAATTGATCCACTAAAATACCTACTAAGCAAGGCTGCCCTCATAGGTAGACTGGCTAAATGGGTTATGCTTCTAAGCAAATTTGACATTGAATATGTTGAAAGAAAAGTTATAAAAGGTCAAGTTATTTCTGATCAACTAATAGATGCACCCATGTTTGATGACACACCAATGCAGATGGAATTTCCAGACTCCTCTATTATGCACCTATCTTCTAGAGAATGGCAATTATTCTTTGATGGCTCCTATACACAGAATGGATCTGGAGCAAGCATATTATTCATAACTCCTCAAGGATACTCCATCCCAAAATCATTCAGACTAAAGTTCCCCTGCACAAACAATATTGCAGAATATGAAGCCCTTTTGAATGGTATGAAAATAACAATTGAATGGAGAGTAACAGAGCTACACATTCGTGGAGACTCTCAACTTGTTATTCATCAAGTCAATGATGTGTACCAAACTAAAGATGGAAAGCTCATTCCTTACAAGAGAATGGTAGATGATCTTAAGAAATATTTCATATCTATCACATTTGAGAAAATTCCTAGAACAGAGAACAAGGCTGCCGATGCAATGGCAACACTATCTACTTTATTACAGCAACCTGAACATGAACTACGCTATGAGTTTCTGGTGGAAGCACTATCTTATCCTACATATCACTCCCCCGAAATCCACATGATCTGCACTATTGTAGGTCATGATTCATCTAGATATAAAAACCTATTTTCCTATCTCCAAGACCAAATCATCCCCGATACCTTCAACCGTCATAAAAAGAGATACCTTATCTGTAATGCTTCCCGATATGTCATCATTGGTTATGATCTATACAAATGAGGTCTAGATGTTATGCTACTTAGATGTTTAGAACGTGAAGAGTCTCAACGTGCATTAGAGGAAGTCCATGATGGTATTTGTGGGTCACACTTGAACGATTTAACACTAGCTCGAAAACTTATTAGGGATGGGTACTATTGGCTTGAAATGGAGAAAGAGGCTATCAAATTTGCTAAGAATTGTCAAAAGTGCCAAGTGCATGGCAACTTAATTCATGCTCCCGGGAGGGATCTAATCCCCTTTACAACACAATGGCCTTTTCACCAATGGGCATTTGATCTTATAGGAGCTATACATCCTCATTCTTCTAATGAACATACCCATATAATCACAGCTACAGATTATTTTACAAAATGGGTAGAAGCAGTCCCTTTGACACAAGCAACGGGGAAATAGATATCTATGTTCATATTGAACTATATCATATGCAGATATGGGATACCTCATTCCATAATCATAGATAACGGTGGACAATTCAAGAATAAAGACCTAGATGATCTATGTGCCAAATTCAAGATCACACAACATTGGTCTTCTATCTACTATCCACAAGGAAATGGCCAAGCAGAGGCTTCCAACAAAAATCTATTAAAGATCTTGCATAGAACAGTAAACAAAACCGGTAGAGACTAGCATCTCATGATTAATCCAGCTCTATGGGCCTATAGAACAAGTATCAAAATGCCTACAGGGGCTACACCTTTTGCTTTATTTTATGGGTCTGAGGCGGTACTACCTATTGAGGTTAAAATCCCATCACTAAGAATCAAAATGCATGGTCTAGTAACTGATGATGACTACAGAGTGTCTAGGTTGCAAGAACTTGAACTACTAGATGAGCGCAGATAAGCAACATATGATCATCTCAGAGTATATCAGAAGAGAATGTTTAGAGGCTACAACAAGAAAGTCAGACACAGAGAATTTCAAGTTGGCGATCTAGTTTTGAGAGAAAATCCTAAAAATCAATCACATTGAGAACGCAAGAGGAAGTTTGAACCCAATTGGATGGGTCCCTTTATAATCATTGCTACTTTTGGCTCTAGTGCCTATCAACTCTCAATGATTGAAGGAGAATAGCTCTGAGAACCAATCAACATTCTCCATCTGAAGAAATTCTATGCCTAAGGCATTCAGTCTATGGTAAAATGTCTTGAAAATTTTTTTAAAAAATTGAAAAATATAAAAAATTCAAAAAAATTGAAAAATGAAAAAAAAAAAAAAAAAAAAAGTGCCTTGGTGGAAACCTAGAAATAGGTGCCTTGGTAGCAAAAATAGAATCTCTGCCAAGATGGTGAAAACCTGGCAAATGGGCACCACTTGTTTCAAAATGCTCCATCTATCAATGCAATCTTGGTCTTTCCCAGCTTTTAGTCTTGCTTTAGTTTGTACATATCTCCTGGTTTGTTTTTGCATTTCCAGTTTTCAATAAGTTGGTTTGTCCACCAATCTGCTCAAGTGTCTATATCCTATCAATGTTCAAACTTGGGGGCAATCAATGTCATATCCTATGGTCTCCGATGTATCTTAGATGTATCATATCTAGTCAGAGTCATTTTGAAGCTTCATGTGAGTCAGTCAGTTAGTCTTGTCTCCTAAAAGGATTTTGCATCTACAACAATGCAATCAACATCAAACATCAAACTAAAAACAATCTATGCTTTTTTACATGCTTTTATCTCCTCCTATGCTTACTGATTCGCATTGAGATTTTTTCATATTGTGTCCCTTCGAGCCTTTCGATGATGTCCTTTATAGGATTTAGAGAGTGATGACTGGGGGCATAATCTTTTCTTTGTCTTCTGCTTGTATGTGAAAATCTAACAACTTTGGAAATTCTAGATTGAAATGGTGTCTGACTGTAAGAGCCTCTATCTCGAATTGGATGGCCATGTGTACCTTAACCATTGATACCCGGATGATTCAAAGAAGTATTGATCTAACTATTGTCTTTTTGAGTGAGTTCTTTCTCCTATTGTGAAACACGATCTTACCTAAGGATGTGAATGATAAAGGGTCACTATGGGTAATTCACATTGGATTTAGAATGATCTCTTGGCTGTTTGATGTGTTTGTCATGCAAGGCATATTCAGGTCATCATGACGTTCATGTTTTGATGCTTATACAAATTGCTATATCAAAATGGACATGATATTCAGGTCATCCTGGTGTTTGTGCCTTGGTGCTTATATCTGTGTGTGTGAAAATTGTACTTGATCTGTAGACACAACACTCAGTAAAATATTAGAGGTTAGCTATAATCAAAATCGTGCAAAATTGAAATCTACTCTAACCAAGCGATTTACTGCCTTCTAGTAGGTGCGACATTGATGTTCTCAGATTGTAATCGAGATCAATGACCTAGACAACACCTAAATGAAGGATTTGAATGCAATTTATCTAGATAAGAGATTGAATGCAATTAAGCTATTTTTTTTTGGATTTTATGATGCAATAAGGAATGAAAACTTGATATGAATCTATGCTAGATGAAATTGATATGCTATGAATGCTATTGAAAATTGATATGCAATGCTAATCTAACAATGATATGCAATATGAATGCAAAAATAAGATTGATCTCACAAAGATGTCGATTCGCAAGAGCTTTGATTCTTCAATTCCAATTCTCCAGCGTGATTGTGCAAAAATATGAGATGCTTGGATGCAAATTTGAGAGATGATTGAGAGATTTTAGAGATGAATTATGAAGAGCTGAGCCTTGTTTTTATAGAAATCTAAGGCTTTAGAGGTGCATGGATAAAAGCCATAAATCACTCAAATAACTCAGCTTGATTTTTGAGTTATTTTTAAATAAAGGATAATTAACTCACAAAAACATGCAAAAGCTAAGCTTTAACTCAAAATAGAGTTTAGCTTTAATTGATAATTGATAGTTGTTTGCTTTTATGATTGTGCATATTTTATTTATGAATTAATTTAATAATAAAGTGATTTATTTCTAACTTAACTGCTTTTAAAAATAAAACAATTGATTTATGGGTTAATCAATTATTTAATCAAACTTTTATTAAAAACTATATTATTAAATAATGACAATTTACTTTAATTAATTAAATAAGAATTTAATCAATTATTCATATGATATTAGATTTATTATCAAAATTAAATAATACAATTAATAATAGATAGAATTAAATTTAATTATACAATTAAGTGGCAAATATTAAATCTAATTAATTAAATATGAAAATATTTAATTAATCAAACTTTAGGATAAATGTGATTTATTGCTAAATAATCATTAAATTAAAGATAATTAAGATAATTAGGAATATTGCTAAGAATATTCTCCGATGCAGAATTTAAGATAATCAATTATGATTCGATGATGTTTAGATGTGCCTTAGGTTAGGACTTTGATGTCAATTTCGTTCAATTGAAGATGTAGGAGATTACTGAACTTATAGCCCATTTTTGGGGTATTACATTTTGCCCCTCTTTGAATTACTGTGTGAAGCGCAGTGGTTCAAAGAAAGTCTGTGTTTGATAGAGATATGAAACTGATTCAAAAGATAAACCGATCTCAAGATAGAAACCGATTGAGAGATATTGAGATAGGAGGTCCTGAATGACCAGAGATAATGTTTACTATAGCAGCAATGAATCGATGATTGTGAAAAAGTGTCAAAATACCTGATTCTGAACCTTAGGATTGATAAGAAGTGAGTGACCCATTCTAGACTCAATTGTCTTAGCAGAACTAGCAGGTATCACATCCAAATCCTTCAGTTGCCGAAGAACCAAGGAAAGAACACTATGATCCGATGGTTGCAAAAACTGATATAGTTTACAAGATTAGGAAAATACCAGATTGATATGGATCTTGATGAATCTGATATGCCCCAAGTGATGATAGATTTTCCCCGAGCGATGAGGACTTTTGATGAATCAGCAACTAGACGTGATTGTTTGTCTTGATCACTGATGAAAGATATTGATAGACTTGATCGATAGAATTTGATTTACAAACTTTGAATGATGTGCAATACCATGCCCCCTTCGGGATGAAAATTGAAATCTGACAAGAAAAAGTCAGCGTTGATAGTTTAGAAGCATGCTAATTGATTTGAAAAGTGGTTATACACTCCGAGAACACATTCTGCATCGTTTGGAGGTCCTGAAGACCAAGTTTGACTAGGTTAAACCATGAGTTGACCATGGTTGACCAAGTTGAAATTTTGATAGTTTGATGTAAGCTAATCAATTAAGTTGAATACTGGATTTTTGTGATGATTGAAGGTCGATTATGCAAGTAGTTAATAATATGAATGATCTCAGATTTGAATTTTGATCCCGAAAAAGGATTCTACTTGCTGCTTCGTTGGAGGAACCTTTGTGTGAGATTCAGCTCTTGTTAGATTTGAAGATGCGAGTGGAGAATTGTTTAAGCATTGAAGTTCGTTTAGCCATTGTGAGATCATGCAAACATGCAAAATGCAAAGAGACATGCAAGATGAAATGCAACCTAAGACCTAGGACCTAGTCACTGATCATGTGTCGATTTGTTATCATCATTGAACTTTTAGGTAACTGGATAAATCAATACAATGCCCACTAGCCATGAAACCATAGACATATGAATATCGATTTGTATGCGCAAGAATCAATACAACACCCACTAGTTATACAACCATGGACATATGAATATTGATTTATTTTCAGAATGTTGGATCAGATATAAGCACCAAGGCACAAACGCCAGGATGACCTGAATATCATGTCCATTTTGATATAGCAATTTGTACAAGCATCAAAACATAAATGTCGTGATGACTTGATTACGCCTTGCATTGCAAACACATCAAATAGTCAAGAGATCATTCTAAATCCAATGTGAATTGCCCGTAGTGACCCTTTATCGTTCACATCCTTAGGCAAGATTGCATTCCACAGTAGGAGAAAGAACTTACTCAAAAAGACAATAGTTAGATCAAACTTCCTTGAATTGTCTGGGTATCAATGGTCGAGGTACGCATGGCCATCCAATTTGAGATAGAGGCTCTTATAGTCAGACACCATTTCAATCCAGAATTTCCAAAGTTGTTAGATTTTCACATACAAGCAGAAGACAAAGAAAAGATTATGCCCCCAGTCATCACTCTCTAAATCGTATAAAGGACATCATCGAAGAGCTCGAAGGGACATAATATGCAAAAATCTCAATGCGAATCAGTAAGCATATAAGGAGATAAAAGCATGAAGCACAGATTGTTTTTAGTTGAGTTTTGATGTTTGATTGCGTTGTTGTAGATGCAAAATCCTTTCTGGAGACGAGACAGACAGACTGACTCAACTTGAAGCTTCAAAGGACTCTGACTAGATATGATCTATCTAAGATACATGGGAGACCATAGGATATGACATTGATTACCCCCAAGTGTTAAACATTGATAGGATACAGACGCTTGAGCTAGTTGGTGTACAGACTGACTTATTGAAACCAGGATATGCAGAAACAAACCGGGAGATATGTACAAACTAAAGCAAGACTGAAAGCTAGGAAAGACCAAGATTGCACTGATAGATGAAGCATTTGGAACAAGTGGCACCCATTTGCCAGGTTTTCACCATCTTGGTAGAGATTCTATTTTTGCTACTAAGGCACCTATTTCCAGGTTTTCACCAAGGCACTTTTTCTTTTTTTCATTTTTTTTTTGTATTTTTCATTTTTCAAATTTTTTTGTACTTTTGATATTTTTTGATTTTTTTGTATTTTTGATATTTTTTGATTTTTTTGAATTTTTGATATTTTTTGATTTTTTTTGTGAATCATCAAGGCGCCTATTGCTAGGTTTTCACCAAGATGTTCATTTTTTCAGGACATTTTCCAATTTTTAAGATTTTTTCAGGACATTTACCAAGCAATGAATGCCTTAGGCGTAGAATTTCTTCAGATGGAGAACATTGATTGGTTCTCGGAGTTGTTCTCCTTCAGTTGTTGAGAGTTGATAGGCACCAGAGCCAAAAGTAGCAGTGATGACAAAGGGACCCAGCCAGTTGGGTTTGAACTTCCCCTTGCGTTCTCGATGTGATTGATTTTTAGGATTTTCTCTCAACACTAGATCACCAACCTAAAATTCTCTGTGTCAAACTTTCTTGTTGTAGCCTCTAGACATTCTCTTCTGATATACTCTAAGATGATCATACACTGCTTGCCTGCGCTCATCTAGTAATTCTAGTTCTTGTAACCTAGACACTCTATAGTCTTCATCAGTGACAAGTCCATGCATTCTGATTCTAAGTGATGGGATTTTAACCTGAATAGGCAGTACCGCTTCAGACCCATAAACTAAAGTGAAAGGTGTAGCCCCTGTAGGTGTTTTGATACTAGTTCTGTATGCCCAGAGAGCTGGATTGATCATGAGATGCCAGTCTCTTCCTATTTTATTTACTGTTATGTGCAAGATCTTCAGGAGATTTTTGTTTGAAGCCTCAGCTTGTCCATTCCCTTGAGGATAGTAAATAGAAGACCAATGTTGTGTAATCTTGAATTTAGCACATAAGTCATCTAGATCTTTGTTTTTGAATTGGCCCCCATTATCTGTGATTATAGAGTGAGGGATCCCATATCTGCAAATGATGTAGTTCAGGATGAACATAGAAATCTGTTTCCCCGTTGCTTGTGTTAGAGGAACTGCTTCTACCCATTTTGTAAAATAATCTGTAGCTGTGATTATATGGGTATGTCCATTAGAAGAGTGTGGATGGATAGCACCTATGAGATCAAATGCCCATTGTTGAAAAGGCCATTGTGTAGTAAAAGGAATTAGATCTCTCCCTGGAGCATGAATCAAGTTGCCATGTACTTGACACTATTGACAGTTTTTAGCAAATTTAATAGCCTCTTTATCCATTTCAGGCCAATAGTACCCAACCCTAATAAGTTTTCAAGCTAACGTTAAACCGTTCAAGCGTGACCCACATATACCGTCGTGGACTTCCTCTAATGCGCGTTGAGACTCTTCCCGTTCTAAACATCTAAGTAGTGTACCATCTAGACCTCGTTTGTACAGATCATTACTAATGATGACATATCGGGATGCAGATCGGATAAGGTTTCATTTCTCAAAATGGTTAAAGGACTCAGGGATGATTTGGTCGTGGAGATAGGAGAACAGATTTTTGTAGCGAGATGAGTCATAACCTACAACAGTGCAGATCATGCGGGTTTCAGGGGAGTCATATGCAGGATAGGATAGGGCTTCCACCAAGAACTCATAGTGTAGTTCATGTTCAGGCTGCTGTAAGAGAGTAGATAATGTCGCCATTGCATCGGCAGCCTTATTCTCCATTCTGGGTATTTGCTCAAATGTGATAGAGATGAAGTATTTCTTTAAATCATCTACCATCCTCTTGTAAGGAATGAGCTTTTCATCTTTGGTTTGGTACACATCATTGACTTGGTGGATAACTAGTTGTGAGTCTCCATGGATGTGCATCTCTGTAACTCTCCATTGTATTGCCATTTTCATACCATTGAGAAGTGCCTCATATTCAACAATATTGTTTGTGCAAGGAAACTTTAGTCTAAATGCTTTGGGTATCGAGTATCCTTGAGGAGTGATGAACAATATGCCTACTCCAGATCCATTCTATGTGTAGGAGCCATCAAAGAATAACCGCCATGCTCTAGAAGAGAGGTGCATGATAGAGGAATCGAGAAATTCCATTTGCATGGGTGTATCATCAAACAGTGGTGCTTCAGCTAATTGATCAGCAATGACTTGTCCTTTGATAGCTTTTCTTTCAACATATTCAATGTCAAATTCTCTCAAGAGCATGACCCATTTAGCTAGTCTACCTGTGAGGGCAGCTTTTCTTAGGAGATATTTCAGTGGATCAATCTTAGCTACCAAATGAGTGGTATGAGCTAACATGTAATGTCTCAGTTTCTATGATGCAAAGATCATAGTGAGACAAGCTTTCTCAATCATAGAATAGTTCTTTTCATATGCCACCAATGTTCTGGTTATATAGTAGATGGCTCTTTCCTTTTTGTTCTCATCATGCTGTGCTAGCAATGCCCCCAGTGATGTATCTGTTGCGGAGACATATAATATTAATGGCTTCCCATGAATAGGAGGCATTAAGATAGGAGGATTCGAGAGATAATTCTTGATATGATCAAAATTCTTTGCATAGTCTTCATTCCATGCAAAGGTCACACCTTTATGTAATGTCTTTGTGAAAGGTTGTGATATGTCAGCTAACTATGATATGAATCTTCTGATGGACTGTACTCTCCCTTGCAAAGTTTGCATTTGACTGATTTTCTTGGGAGGTTGCATCTCTATGATAGCTTTCACCTTAGCTAGATCGACCTCAATGCCTTTCTTTGAAACTATGTATCCTAAGAGCTTTCCAGAAGTGACACCAAAAGCACACTTCTTAGGATTTAGTCGGAGACTAAACTGTTCCATTCTGTCTAGGATCATGCTCAAGTCTGTTAGATGTTTAGTTCTAATCATGGATTTTGCCAAGGTATCATCCACATAATCCTCCATTGTTTTATGCATCATATCATGAAAAATAGATGTCATTGCTCTTTATTATGTAGCTCTAGCATTTTTGAGTCCGAATGGCATAACATTCCAACAGAAGGTTCCCCACGCACATGTGAAAGCTATTTTCTCTTGATCTTCTGGAGCAATTTTGATTTGGTTGTACCCAAAAAACCATCCATTAAGCAATACATTTCATAGCCCGCAGTCATGTCCACTATCATATCAATGTTAGGTAGTGGAAAATCATCCTTAGGGCATGCTCTGTTTACATCTCTAAAGTCCGTGCACACTCTGATTGAACCATCTAGTTTTGAAATAGGTACAATGTTAGAGATCCACTCAGCATAGTCTATGACACGGATGAATCCAGCTTTTAGGAGTTTTTCTAGTTCTACTTTGACTAAGAGTGCAACATGAGGATGCAACTTTCTCAATTTTTGTTTGATTGGTTTTACTCTAGGAGCAATGGATAGATGGTGCATAATGAGATTGGGATCCAATCCTGGCATATCTAAATATTTCCATGCAAAGTTGATCTTTTTGTCTGATAAGAATGTAGTGAATTTTTGTTTCTCTTCTTCTGATAGAGATTGTGCTACATGTACCAATTGTGGTTCCTCTGTTGTACCCAAATTGATGGATTGAGTTGGCTCAATCAGAACTGGAGATCTATCCTATAAATGACTTGAAAGGACATCAAATATCTCATCCTTAGGTGCCTCAGAGAGGTTTTCACCTTCAGATACGTCTTTTCTTTTTAGTTTTGTCGGTTTTGAGACTGCCACAAAGTGGTTTTCACCCTCAGAACTCTTTTTCTTTTTCTTTTTACTCTTGTTTTTCTGACTAAGATATTTGATGTTTGACTCGGTCATGCTGACGCTCAGTTCACTAATGGAAGTACTCATAGGCTCAACTGCATTGAGGTAGCAGGCAAGGGCATAGTCATTTGGGAAGGTATAGATACCATGGTTTGGGTTTGTGGAAGTTTGGTCGATAAGATCAGGGCGTTGGATAGTCAAAATGGGAAAGGCTTGGGATATGGTGTTCACAGTCATGGATATGTCATCATTGGTCCTAACCCGACGCTCAAGTTCAAAGGTGATATTATAGCTCAAAATGTTCAATTCATGAATAGGCTCAACATCATCATGGGAGTCCTCTTCAGCCATAGGTGGATCAGACATGTTAAGTTCATTATTTCACTCTAGACCTACGTTGGGTTGAGATACATATTGGTGAATAACATCAATATATTTCTCTATTATAAGCTCATCTTCTTCTGGAATGGCACCCCATTCATAGTCATTTGACTCAGCTTCTGATTTAGGATCTCTAGGAAATCTTAGAAAATGTGTGAAATCAGGATGAATACCCCAAGAAGGATTACCCTCAGTCTCTGACTTGAATTCATATTCATGGGAATCAGTGTCAAAATAACTACCCCCTTCTTCTTGATCAGTTTGATTGCCGTCAAGATTAGCTGGTTCTTGTGGTGCAACCATCTCTTGCGCTACAGTAGGTTCTTGTGTTTCTACTAAATTAATTCTTTTGATAGGATAATCTTTATCATCAAGAATATCTTTGATCTCTTTAGGCAATTTTTCATAGGGGATAAGCTCAGAGCTATCTGAATCATCATCAGAGGGTTCTATTTCTTCTTTCTTAAGAAGGGGTTCTCCTGGTGCAATTTGTTCTATGACATGAGAATAACCACCTTTGAGATGATAGGGTTTCTTCTTAAACACTAAGCCACCAGTATCTTTGTTGGCTCTACCAATATGTGAAATGGGTGTCACAAGACCATTTCCTCTGATTCCTAGAGGTCCTTGACCGGAATATCCCATCTTGGCTATCAATTTGTTTCCTAGACCATATGAATTAGAAGGGATTGTAGGTGCTATAGATTCACTAGGTTGAACAATTTTAGATTCAAAATCCTCTTTATATAGCCATGCCAGCACAGCTTCATCCTCTTCAAATTCTTGTTTGGATACTTGCTCCGCCACAAAATTTCTTTTGTATGCTTCCATAGGTTCCTTAGGTTCTAATTTAGACTGCTTCAAGGATTGTCCATATGACTTAGGTGAGATTGGGAGAGATGTCAAAGACAAGACTGGCTCTATAGTGTATTCTCCCATCCCATTTTCTTTGATATTGATCTCTTTAGCAATGTCATCCATCTTAGATGTGGAAGCAACATTTAGCTGCTTGATGGAAGATTCTCTGTTATTGGGAACAAGCTTATCAACACTTTCCTTCAATGTATTGCAAGTTGTACTCAGATCTGCTGGGATAGTAACCTCCACTCCTTCATAAGGAAATTTCAAGCATTGATGGTACATAGAAGGAATAGCTTGCATTTCATGTATCCAGGGTCTCCCTAGAAGGATATTGTAAGCCAATGGTAGATCAAACACCTGACATGTGGTATCTTTGATGACCGGACCCACTCGGATAGGTAAGACAATGGTGCCTTTAAAAGCTCTTTCTTGTTCATCATAGGCTTTTATGGTGATCTTCTTTCAAGGATCAATAGCCATCTCTGAGAATCCCAACTGTGTGATTAAGTTGTAAGAACAAATGTTGAGGCCTATGCCCCCATCTATCAACACACGTTTGACTCGACGGTTCTAGATCAAGACTTCTATGTGCAAGGGTTGATTATGTGGGTGACTTAGGGAGCTATCATCTTCCTCTAAAAAGGAGATATATTGCGGAGACGTTAGATGACCAACCATAGTCTAGAACCTGTCTAGATCTAGATCATTAGGAACATTAGAGCCAAGAAAAGCTTTGTCTAAGATATCTCTGTGAGCTGGAGATATTCGAAGTAACTCAAACATAGAGATTTTGGCATTGGTATGCTAGAGTTGTTGGATGATGCTGTAAGATGTAGGTCTTGTATCCTTTGGATTGGAAGATTTTGAGGCAACTTTCTGTTTACAAGTAGATGTGAGATTGAAAGGTATCTTAGGGACATTAGATGAACTTGGTGTTTGTCCTTTCAGATGAGCCTGAGCTTGTGATCTGGTAACCGCATTAGCTGAGGAATGATTTTTGTCTCTTCGTACAATCGTGATGACATTGTAGCTCTCAAAGAGACATGGTTCAACCAAATTGATGACAACATTGTTTCCAGGGTAGGCATAGTTGACTTTTGCCCCTATGTTAGGCTGAGAAGTGCAAACTCCCTTGCCATGTTGTGGAAACAATTCTATAAATGCTGTGTGATCATTATTGCTGGTAGGATTATCGATCGTGATGTCCCCTTGATCTATCAAGTCTTGAATGGTATGCTTCAAGTGGAAGCATCCATTAGTTCTGTGGCCTTTAGTCTGATGGAAAGCACAGAATTCATTATCTTTCCACCAATATGGTTTTGGATCCGGATCAAGGTTTTGGATTGGTGGTAAAGAGATCATGTTATTAGCTATCAGGGTTCTCAGGGTAGATTCCAAAGATTCTCCCAGCGGAGTAAACTTTTGTTTATTATCCCATCGTTTGAATGGCTTCTTTGGAGATGGTTCAGCAGATTTTTGCTTTGAAGCTTCAATGGCTTTGGTGGCAAGGGTGAGATTGTAGGTCGGTGCCTTTGATGGGGTGCAAATAGTGTCAACAACACCATCAGAGATGATACCTTTGTTTCTATTCCAGCTCTTATTTTTATCTTTTGAGCTATTTAGACTTGTGCTTTTGAAGTGTGATTTCTCCTTTCTTGACAAGTACTTTCTCAACCTTGATTGCATTATCCACCATTTTATCAAAAGATACATGATCTTGCATTTGTAATGGATAATTGAGCTCTGGAACAAGGTTATTGATAAAGATTTTAAGTTTTTCCATTTCGGGAATTTGTCTAGCATATAGAGAGAACTTCTTTCTCCACCTCTTGAGGAAAGTTAGGAATGATTCTCTTGGATATTGCTTGAGGTTACATATATTGATCATGGTGACCAGATGTTGAATATTGTAGGAATATTGTTGATAAAACAATTTAATCAATTCCTCAAAAGTTTTGATCGTAGAAGGTAATCTTGAAAACCACTGAATGGATGCTCCTCCCAAGGATCTAGGAAAAAGACACATTAGATAAGTCGGTTCATGCATGAATTCCATGGATTGCGTATAGAACTCTCTAACATGATCTTGAGGATCAGAGTGTCCGTCATATTTTTCATACTTTGGTATCTCCACTTTCTTTGGAAATGGTGGCATATACAAGTTTCTGTTGAACGGAAAAGGACATAGGGCCTCCATGGAGAGCTCTTTAGGTTCCTTCTCTTTCTTAAGATTGTTAAGTTCAACTTGCATAACATGCATCTGTCTTGTCATAGCTGTGAGTGGAGTTTCTTCCTCATGTGTGATGATATCTTTGACATTGAAGTGAGGAGGAAGTTTAGCTCCTTCCTGGGCTAATTGTAAAAAGTATGCCTCTCTATCCATTTTCAAGAAATACCTCATCATTCTTTTGAATTCATCATCATTCTGACACCGATGGATTTCAGAGGGTGTAGGTTCTTGGTCAGCATTATGTTGAGAATGGTGTCCCTGGGATCCTCCTCCTAGAGAACCATGGTTTGTCCCTGCTTGAGACATGATAGGAGTTTTTGGGCTCCCTAGAACAGATTGAGGAGGAGTTTGTTGATTACCTCTATGAGTTGATAAAGGAGGTATGTAACCATTTTTCAATCGAAAGTTACCGAGACCATCATCTTCGTAGATACCTGACTTAATGAGTTGTTCAAGAGTTGGACCTGGGGTATTGGTCAAAAGTAAGTACTGAGATGTTTCTTCTGATTTCTTGTGTGAAGAAGCTCTGGTCTCCACCATTAACTTTGAATGAAACAGAAGAAAAGGACGAAGACAACTGAAGAACAATTTGATTCGAGAAAATCGGATGATGCAACCTTGTCAAGATTATGATAGTTTTGAAGATCTGATGAGATGTGGGTGAAGGAAACTGTGCCCTGGATGTATGGGATAGATCTCCCAAAAGATAGCGGACATGAATTCTCAACACTTAGTCTATTTTTGAAGATTGATTGAAGATTGATAGTTATGACAAGGTTTTGACATGAGATAAAAAGGACTCAAATTGATCAGACAGAAGACTAGATTGGATTCAAAAGATCAAACTCAGAAAATGGTAGAATGCTCAATAGCTACTGCTCTGTTCCTAACACAATGATATTTTTGACAGATTCTGGAACTAGGCTGGAAACATTGGATATCTTGCAATTTGACAATTTCTGACAACTCTCTCAAATTTTTCCAAACGACACTCTGCAAACTCATACGACACTGGGTAGTCTATGAAACAACAGTTGCTAAACTCGTACGACAGTTGGGTAGCAATGAAATGACAGTTGTAAAACTTGTATGACAGTTGGGTAGCAATGAAATGATAGTTGTAAAACTTGTATGATAGTTGGGTAGCAATTAAACGACAGTTGTAAATATCATGCGACAGTTGCTAACAGGATTTTGACTTCCTTGGATTTGCTAGCATGAAAACTCGTACGACACTAGGTTCTCAATCATACGACAGATGGGCAATACTAAAATGACATTTGACAAAAAGTCATACAACTTTTGACTTCCTGAAATGACTTTTGACTCCAGAAAGGATTTTACGTCAATTTTTGCAAAATTTAAGGTTTTCAATTCTAGATTGTTTGCAAATTGTACTGTCCAGATTTTGAAGGTTATACCAGATTTGATCATTTTTAATAGCCAAGTAGATAAACAAACATGCAGAACAGCAAGCAAGTGATTCCAAGCACATCTGAAAATAATGAACAAGGGAAAAAGTAACCTTGCGCATGAACAATCAAGTGACCAAATTGTGCTAATCCTTGAGATTACTAATTGTGTATGTTCTGAAGAGTTTTGCAATAACACACATATACCTAAGAATGAAAAAAATTGGCCTCTCTAAGGTTTTTAGTAATGGTTTGACTCTGCAACTTTTATGATTCAAAGGGGTGAACTCCAATCCCGGCGCACCAGGGTTTTGACACAGTCTGAGAACTTAATCTTCAAGAGCTGCTAGGGAGATCTGACAACCCAACAATGAACCATACCCGTGGAGATTTCTTCCACAAGGACATTTATATAGCGGCTGTCACTACCACGGTGAAAATGGCTATTACCGCTTGAGGTTCCGTCAACACAGTTTTCCCTATGAAGGGATTGTCCACTATGGTTAACCCTCTCTAAAGGTGACTCACAGATTTATACCACAAGGGGACTTGGCTCCAGATCCAAGGTTTTTGACACCTTTTCACTTTTAACCCAAACAAAGCAAGCAGATTAATCCGACACACTAAGACAAAGTTTTGTTCCACCAAGGTCTATGATATCAATTCCACGTGATCTATCAACCTCTTCGGGGAGAGAATGTATCAATCAATAAGAGAAGACACACTAACCAATTTTGATTCACCAAAGCTTGTGATATCAACCCCATGTGATCTATCAACCTCTCCGGAGAGAGAATGTGTCGATCAATAAGAGAAGACGCACTAACCAAGTTAAATGTAAAACACACTAAGTATCCTCCCTATCTACAAGGATTCTGTCGTCAAGAAAGATTTATCTAGGAATCCAATCTCTCAAGAATCATGAATAGTGTTCATAGGGCCTAATTACTATGTGAGCACAGATATATTCCCGAAAGAAAATCTACCAAAAGTACCCAAAAAGCAGAAAAAGGAACACTTAACGCTTAAAGAAAATATGAGATGAGTCCACAAGGTGGAACATTTAACACCTCACACAAGCTGAAAACAAGTCCCCAACTTAGAAAACAAGTGAGTTCCTAAAAGCACAAAAGGGTTGCCAAGTGGAACACTTAACGCTTCTGTCCTGTTGACCCCTCCCCTTTATGGTGCTGAGATTACAACCACGGGGCAGAAATGAGGGGCCAGTGGATTAGCGAGTCCAATAACCCAAGATAGCAATCACGATCAATCACAAGTATCTAAGACTACTTGTATACACCTAAAAATGGTCACCTAGACTATTAGCCCCTTTTGCTAAATCATAAATTGCTTATTCTTGATCAAATCCTTGTTCTATCATTTATTCGATTATTTTCTATGGGCTAACCATCTTATCCTAAGTTTTTATTTATTTAAAAGGAATATTTCCTCCCCTTTTAATAAATAAAAAGCCCCCACTTTTCCTCTTATCCTAAGTTGCACAAATAAAGCATTATTCTTATTTTATAAAAAGGGAAAAAGCACTTTTTGTCTCATATGGACACAAAAGTCAACTCTTATTTTCCTATTGGAGGATACTTGTGCACATGGATTGCTCCTCTTTCAGGCTCCATCGTTGATTAAATCTTTTGCCTCTTAATCTCCATGGTCCATTTCTCCTCATTTCCTATAAAAGAAGAGCTCTCTTCTTCATTCTAGATCCCCAACTTTTTATGCTATTGTTATGCTACAGGTTTTCTAGGTCACTTTGGAGCTTTTGGAGATATTCTTGCATCTAGGGTTTGAAGATTTGGAGCATTGTGGGCATTCATCTTGGATCTTCATCAACACTCTATCTTCTTGTCTTCATTCTTGCATCATCATGGCTTTCTTGCTTCATAGTTAGATTTCATTTCTTGCATAGTAGCTTCATTTTCATGGCATTCTTAGCTTAGATTTCCTTTATGCTTTAGATTAATTCATCTAGTTTAACTAGGAGGCTTTGTAATACTTGCATCTTTCATTTCCATAGTTTAGCTTGCATTTCCATTCTTAATCTAGCTTGCATTGCATTTCATTCTTGATTCTTGAGGATATTGACATTCTTGCCCTTATCTTCATTGAATCTCCCATTGCATGGTTTACTAGCAAGGTTATTGGCTAAATAGCTCTAGCTGAGAGCATTCTTAAAAACCCTTGCACTCCATGCCTAGGGAGCTATGGATCGATTTGTGAGGCCTCATTCTTGAGTTTCCTTGCATGTAATGATCCATAGAAGTGTGGTCACATTTTCACCATACATTTTTGGCGCCCACCGTGGGGCAGAGTAGACTAGCTTTGTCCCTTCTTTTTCTGCATTTTCATCATTTTCTGTCAATTTTTTGGCAAGTTTTTAGCGCAATTTTTGTTCTCTGGTTTTTTGTCTCAGAATATCGCGCGATACTTCTCAGGTATATCGCGCGATATACCTTACTATACACGTGCGATACTTCGCGCCTGATAAGAATCGCACGGTAGTATTGAGGTATATCGCCTGGTCTCGGGCGAAGTATCGCCTGGTGTTGGGTGAAATATCGCACGGACTGAAAAGTATCGCCTGGTGTCGGGCGAAGTATCGCGCGATACTGTGTCTGAACCTGGCAGTGAGCTATTTTTAGGCTATTTTATCTATCTTGCAAGTTTTGGGTTGTTAGCTATCTTTTTGAAATTTTCTGAAATTTCCAGCGTTTTCAAATCCGTGCCGCTCTGGAAAACGGGTGCCCATTTTTTTTGAAATTTTGCAAATGGTATCAAAATTTTAAGTGTGATATATCGTTGGAAAGGTCTTTCCGAGCCCAATCCAACCATGATGGTTTCATTTTCAGATTTTATCATTTGATCAAGTATTTTTGCAGATTATCAAATTTTTCATGTGCTAACCATTGTGGGTCTAACAAGTTGTGGTTGTAGGTGCACTTGCTTGAGATATTTTGCCAAAAGAACGCATGTCAAAGAGGGCTACTAATGGTTTTTGTAGGGCTGCCCTAAGCATAAAAACTAAATCAAGTGCTTGTTTAATTGCTTTTTTTTTTTTTTTTTTATTAAGTGCGGCATATACTAGTTGTTTCATTTCATAGGCACTTAATACTTTGTGAAAGGAATCTTGGGGTGGTAGGAGAAGTATGCTCTTCACCTTTAGGTGAATCAGAAAATCTTGACCCATCTTGAGGTTTTGGAAGCAAAGGGGTAATTGGATCTTGCTTGGTGTGTTTGGGAGAAGTTTTTGAGATAGGGGAGTATGCTCTTCACCCTTGTGGTGAATCAAAAACCTTGAACCTCAAAAATCATCCATTCTTTGTTTAGCTTAGGATCCTTTAGCGGGCCTGCTCTTGAGAAATCAAGAGGAACGACCCAAGTGGGGACAACCTTGTCATCATTTTCCTTGGTGGCAAGTGATTCCAACTCACTATAATCTCAAGGCTATCAAGGACACAAAACCTTGGTAGACATAGTACTTATCTTCGCTTGATGTGAGTAACTTGTGGGATTGTGACCATGAGGAAAGCATTAAGCAAGAATGCTTAAGGTACTCTTGAGGCCGCGAGGTCCTAGTCCTTTATGAGGAGCAAGAGGGGTGCTATGAACGGAAATCCTTACTATGAACCATTAGATAGAGGCCACCTTCTTTTAGCCACTTAGCTTCTTGGTGCAAGGATTGATCCAAGTGGACTTACCCGGATCACCCCAAGACACTCACCATATGTGTTCCTTTGGTTGTGTTTTTGACACTTCCATGACAACGCCAATATCTCTTGTGGGCAACCACTTGGTGTGAGGCAAGGGAGCATCAAGCTGTGGGCCACGTTGCTAAGTAATGAGCCTTGTCCTTCTAGGTAGTAATTGCTTGAATTGTCTTCGATTGTGCTATGCCCGTGTAAACGTTCTCAACATTCAAACAAACGGTAGCATTCATAAGGTTCTCTATTTTGATATCACAAGTTCTTGTCTTGGCAAGGTTGCTTTTGCCCTTGTTTCAAGTGTTCTATGACATGTTTGATCCTACACTGTTTGCAAACCTGTCTTTTATCTACTGCTACTACTTGTCAAACTGAGAAATTGCACTGTTCAATCCACAAATTTGGTCCAAGCGCTTCAAAACTAAGTTTTTCACGTTCACTGGTCAAGAGTCATATGATATTGAAGTATCCTTGCATACCCTCAACCAAGAATCTTGAGTCATATCTACTGTCCTGTCATTGCTACAATTCGGAGTTGCTAAACTTGCACTTTAACCTGCTGTAGAGTGTCCTTTTCTGTTCTTACTTGAAACTGGTTTGTTACCTACATGTTTAGATTTGTTCTAGACTGAAACAAATGAGCTAAAACTATTGGATTTGAGTTTAACGAATGCTACTCTTGATCACTTGTCGCATCACGGTTACCTCTCTAGCTACTTGCTTATTGAGCTTCTTGCTCGTTGCTTGGCTTTAGTCAATTGATTGCTGTAAGTGCTTGAGCACTTTTGACGAGCCATCTCTCTATTGTTCTACTTTGACAAGTGATCTTTATTAGCTTTCCTTATCTCAAATCTGAGAAACTTTTTCTCATTCTATTAGTCAACCAACATCTCTTTTCATGCCGGTTACAACTCGGTCTCAATTTGAGCAGGAGAGTCATCCTCCGTTCAATTATACACAGTTACCTTCTCCAACTAGATGTTCAAAAGAACCCATTAGCAACAACAGTTCTAGTTCTGACCAATCTGATAATTCTAAGGCTACACCGTGGTATAAAGGAGGTTTCCTCTTTTCTGCATTCAAGACCCCCAAAAACACAGACAGTGTCTCACTCACTTTGACTGAACAAGAAAAGTTTCAACTCTTGCAAGAACACTTTGAGCGTAAGGATAATCAAGCGCGCTTAGACAAAGAACACAATCAACAAAGGATGGATGCTACTAGGCACATGGCTTATAGAGGGACATTTCATGAGCAACCTGAGACTAGTAATCATGAGCACAGACCTTCTTTTAACAATGGCAACAATGACAACAACACGCCACCAAGATCTCCTCCAAGGCCAACTTTTGCTATGCCTTCTTCACCTCCTAGACCTCCTCCCTCTCAACATGAGGCAGAGGCTAATGATGAGATTTCTAGTGAGGATCTTATGAGATGTGAACAAGATGTGGATTTCCAACGACTGATGCATAAGCTTTTAGAGCGTAATGGCGATCAATATTTTCAATATATGACTTCTAGAGGATACAAGCTTCCTCCCGGCTATGATGTCAGACAAATTGTCCAACAAAGAGTACCAACTGAATTGGAAGTCCTTCAAGAAGAATTACGTCGGACAAATCAACGCCTTACCCAAATGGCATTAGAAAGAGAGCCTCCAAAGGTCTCTTTTGTACAATCAATTTGTGCTCTTCCTTTTGATAAAGATCTATACATGGTCCCGTTTCCTAAGGATATTGAGGTTCCTAAATATGACAAGTATGATGGAAATGGTGACCCTCATGACCATGTGCGTCATTTTTATGCTCTTAGTATGGACTTTCTTCATGAAGACACATATCTTCTACGTTTATTCCCTCGAAGCTTAAGAGGCCAAGCTTTGGAATGGTTTGCGAAATTAACACCACCGCTTAAGACTTTTGATGAGTTAGCTCAGCGGTTTACCCAGCAGTACTCTTACAACATCCAACAACCTGTCACTGTGATAGATCTCGGTAATCTAAGACAACATCAAGGTGAGCCATTTGCAACTTACTTACAACGTTGGAGGTCATTATATTCTCGATATCCTCGTCAGCTACCTGAAAGAGAAAAGATTGACATTTTCGTCAACACACTTGTGCCTGAGCTATTTTATGATCTAAGGAAGCAACTATTCTCCTCCTTCCATGACATGGTTGAAAGTGCATATCGGATTGAGGATGTAGCTATAAGAAAAGGGGATATTGTTATTAATAAAGATGCTAAAGGCAATGGTAAAGACAAGAACAAACCTTGGAATAAGAACAAGTATGTTGTTAATGATGGGGTTGTTGATGCTCCTAAAGTTAAAGAGCCTGCTTTCAATCTTTCCAATGCTATCTATGCAGCAAAACAACAAGAAGCTGCCAACGCTCACAGTGCTCCTAAACCTCAATATGCAGATAAGCCTAAGAAGTCATTTCGAAAGCGAGTCTATACCAAGTTGGCAGAACCTTACGATGTGATCCTTAAGACTTTGGTTGACAATGGATATCTTACGCTTCCTGATAAACCTGGTAACTGGGATCCGATAAATAAGCCCGATTGGTGGAGAGAGGATCATTACTGCCATTATCATAGAAACAAGGGACATCCAACAGATAATTGTTTTAGGCTTAAGGATGATATTCAGGATCTTATTGAGAATGGCACAATCTCCACTGATGGCTTAACTAAAAATTCTGATCACACAGCTTTCAAAGATCCTCTACCTAAGCATGATAAGGGAGAAACCTCTCAAACACATAAGAAGAATCATGATGCAAAGATCAATTACACGTATCCTCCTAATACACTTGTGATTAACATGGTAGAGCCCATTGAGAGTGTTCTAATGATGAGGTCTCAAGATGATAATAACACCAATCATGGTAAGCCAAAGTTAGTCTTGCAAACACGTGGTAGTTCATCTTCCCAAAGTGAGACACTGAATGCTGTTACTAGGGGGCAAGCCAAGATTGTCCTTAAAACTGTGCAAGATCCCAAGCAAGCTTTGCCTTCCAAACAAGTGGCTCCTTTAGCCACCCCTAGCTATGATCTTGTCCAACATTTACAAAAGACACCGGCACAGATATCTATCCTTGAGTTGCTTCAGTTATCCCCTTCGCATAGAGAGATTCTTGATAAAGCTCTACGTACAACATGTGTTCCCAATGACATTGATCCAGATCAATTTCAGGCTATGGTCAACCACATTTCATCTCCGCTATCTCTCTCCTTTTCTGCAGAAGATGACATATCTATTGCTCACCCTCATAATTTGGCTTTACACATTGAAGTTCTAGTCTACAACACCCGAGTCCGCCGAGTCCTGATAGACAATGGTGCAGGGTTAAATATTGTTTCTTTCAATGTCATACAACAATTGGGTTTGTCAGAATTGGCTGTGGATTCCAAGAAGAAGATTACTATAAAAGCTTATGATGAAGTGGAAAGATCTTCCAAAGGTCTTGTCACGCTGCCTATCCGAGTTGGCCCTATCACGAAAGATATTAGCTTCCAAGTGTTGGACATCCCACTCGCATATAACATTCTTTTGGGTCATCCTTGGATCCATGACATGCAGGCTATTCCTTCCACTTATCATCAGTGTGTCAAATTTCCATACAATGGCACTGAGGTTGTGATTCCTGGAGACCATACTATTGCTATCAATGCTCTTGCTGCTACTGAAAAATTTGTTCCTCATAATGAACCTTTTGTTGATCCTAGTACATCTCTAGCTGCTGCTGAGAAATCACTTAAGATGATGAGCCTTGGTATGGGTGAATATAAACTGGGTTCCTTTGCTTCTATACCTGTTTCTCCTAGGTCATATGGGAGACCTTCTGATCACATGAAGCCTTCCACTTCTGCTATGGTGATCTTTGATACTTTTGTTCCTTCATCCGTTCCTTTAGAAGCAGACAGAGAAGAACAAGCTGTCCAAGAGTGGATCTATAGAGATGATTTGAGAAATACTCCCATGCTCAGTAATTCAGACACAGATATAGATGAGTCACCACTGCACACTATGGCTCACATGGGAGATGATCTTCCCTCTACTTCACTTCTTTGGGTAGAAAAATGTATATCTACTGATGATATGGATGTTGATATGGTTCATTCTTGTAGTAACCATCCCGACGTGGTTGATGGGTCTTGTGTGGGGTCTAATGAGTTTGTTCCTTGTATTGCCTTAGTGGACCACGCTGGTTCTTCTACGACAAGTCTAGATCTAGCTACTTTTGGAGCTTACCCTATAGGCTCAACCTCTCTTGTTACCAAAGATGACACCCCTCGCATAAATGCTATTGAACCGGTCACTTCATTTCATCTTGCATCAACACCTGTTACTTCTTCCACCAGCGAACTAGCAACAAAAAAGATTGAATCAAAAATCAAGCATCACAGTCATCAAGTCAAAAGAAAAGAGCAATGGTCGGATGACGAAAACCACATTGTGGGGGTATCCGAACCTAAGAAAAGTAAGGATAAAAATTTGCTCAAAAATAATGACTCCAAAATAAAAGATGAGAAGCTGATTCTCTACAAACAAATGGTGCATTACTTCAAGCATGATCTCATAACTGTTATACTTCAGCCCATTCCTAAAGCTGAGAAAAGAGTTGCTAATGCCTTGGTTACTTTGATATCCATCTTACAAATGAAAAAGCATAAATCTCGCTTCAAGTTCCTGGTGGATGAATTACGCTATCCTGCTCACAAATCTTACAATCCTACCATCTTTTCATATCTTCCACCTCATACTCCTCCGCTCTATTCTTTCCACCATCCCTTACACTTTACCTTTGTCTCTGGTGGCTTGTATAGGAAGGGTCTAGATGGAAGTCTGCTTAAGTGTCTAGAAATAGAGGAGTCAGAAAAAGTACTAGCTGAAATCCACGATGGCATATGTGGATCACATTCTAATGATCCTCCGCTAGCTCAGACATTGCTTAGGGCTGGTTATTATTGGTCAAACTGGTTGAGACCTCCTATCATCACAGTTGCAGCATTTGGGCCTGGGGCCTATCAGTTCTCTACATCAGAGGAAGCAGATTCTTGATGCCCATTTCTGTCTAGGGCATCCTTTGTACATACTTTATGATCCTGAAAAAATTCCAAAAAAAAAATCATATATGATGCTGAAAAAAATCCTAAAAAGCATAAAAAGTACTGAAAAAATGAGCATCCTAGTGAAAACCTAGCAATAGGCGCTTTGATGTCTCACCAAAAAAATCAAAAAATTCAAAAATTCAAAAAAAAAATTAAAAAAGTGCCTTGGTGAAAACTTGGAAACAGGTGCCTTGGTAGCAAAAATACAAAAAATTATAAAAAGTCCTGAAAAAATTGCAATAAATCTATCAAGTGGTGAAAACCTAGAAACAGGCGCTACTTGAGACCCTCTGCACCTATGTCTATCAGTCTTGCATGGCGCTCTTTCGCTCCACTTCTCGCTTTGCCTCTCCTAGCCTGGAATTGATTCTTGTCTTAGTCTAGGGGGCATATGTTGCTTTAAGCTTATCTTGGGTCTCTTTGTGCGTTTGGGTTTCTTAGGCACCTCGCAAATGGTGTTTTTCAACACCACCTCAACTGTGTTTTTCAACACTACCCTTGCGTCGAGTGTTTCTTAACACTTATCAGATGTCCTACCCGCAGTCTAGATGATACAATATTTCTCACTGGCAGATGTGATACTCAAAGTTTGACTCTATGACCTACACACACGCACTTGACTTGCTGAGATTTGTTTGAATTTATGATGATTTCTTTACTGAGTGGTCTCTCCCTGAGAAGTTTTCGATGATGCATAGCTAGAAGACTGAGGGTATGAGAACATGTTTTATTGCTTTTTCTGCTTGTGGGTATATTTTGTTGATCCTAACTGTCATGAGCATTTATGCTGGTCTTACTTGACACTGTGGATTGACAAGGTATTATCCTTGACTATTTTTGTGCAAGTTCATACTTGTAGCCATCTTGACTTTCCTTGTGTCTCGATGCGAGTATAATCTTGCTATATTAAACTTAGGTAATCTCACTGTGCTAGTCATCTGGACCTACATGTCTTTGATGCCTAGGTGAGATTTCCACATTCCTATCTGATAAAGATCATATTCAGATCCACATAGTTATGCTAGTGTGTATTGTATGATCTTGCGATGCTACCAATAACGCTCGATGATGATATTAGATGTCTATTGGCTTTGTAACCTTGCAAGTAAACCACTTTTCATGTAGCTTGCATTTCTTAGGTTCATGTTAAGTTAGTTTTGCATTTTGCATATGGAGAGAGCTCTCCTTTCATTTTTCATGGACTTGTTAATCAACTGCGCTCACCTTTCGCTTCTTCCCGATCATGTCTTTCACTTTCTTGTCTTTCATCTCACATCATTTTCTCTTCATTTCGGGATCCAAACCGAAATCCACATTCACCTTGACCCTTTCTCCTTTTTCCGCACAGTTGGCTAACCCTTTTGAGGCCTGATCCTTCCATCTTCGCTGGGGCATTCTTCACCTCTTCATCTCCATCTTTTTCAAAATTCTAGTCTTTCATTCACTTTCAAATCCCAAGTTCAAATTCTTCCCCTCCATGGTGTTTTCGGGTTGAGGAACCGCTTGGTGCGTGCCCCGGGTCCCATGTGTGGGGCATATCTTCACTGCTTGATGGTTATTCTGTTCTCTTTTTTTTTATTATGATTTCTAGTGATTTGATCATGCTGCTCTTGCTTCTGCCTTCCCTCTACCTGAATTTCGCTTTCGATCCCGAGGGGGCAGACACATCATATCTTATTGGCTATCTCTTTCCTAAGTGTTCAGTACTGTCGCTACCAGGCTGACCATGCAGGATTTGCTATTTTTTTGCACTTCATTCTTTGGAGTCCGAATGCTATTGCTTGCCTTCTTGGCTATCTCTTGCTTTCTTGGCTGATCTGAGTTGCTTTGTGATCCCAAATCGATCTCACATTTCAACTTCATTCTTTGACTACATGTGTTCCCAAATCGATCACACATTAGTCAAAGAGGGGCAAATGTATACACCTAAAAATGGTCACCTAGACTATTAGCCCCTTTTGCTAAATCATAAATTGCTTATTCTTGATCAAATCCTTGTTCTATCATTTATTCGATTATTTTCTATGGGCTAACCATCTTATCCTAAGTTTTTATTTATTTAAAAGGAATATTTCCTCCCTTTTTAATAAATAAAAAGCCCCCACTTTTCCTCTTATCCTAAGTTGCACAAATAAAGCATTATTCTTATTTTATAAAAAGGGAAAAAGCACTTTTTGTCTCATATGGACACAAAAGTCAACTCTTATTTTCCTATTGGAGGATACTTGTGCACATGGATTGCTCCTCTTTCAGGCTCCATCGTTGATTAAATCTTTTGCCTCTTAATCTCCATGGTCCATTTCTCCTCATTTCCTATAAAAGAAGAGCTCTCTTCTTCATTCTAGATCCCCAACTTTTTATGCTATTGTTATGCTACAGGTTTTCTAGGTCACTTTGGAGCTTTTGAAGATATTCTTGCATCTAGGGTTTGAAGATTTGGAGCATTGTGGGCATTCATCTTGGATCTTCATCAACACTCTATCTTCTTGTCTTCATTCTTGCATCATCATGGCTTTTTTGCTTCATAGTTAGATTTCATTTCTTGCATAGTAGCTTCATTTTCATGGCATTCTTAGCTTAGATTTCCTTTATGCTTTAGATTAATTCATCTAGTTTAACTAGGAGGCTTTGTAATACTTGCATCTTTCATTTCCATAGTTTAGCTTGCATTTCCATTCTTAATCTAGCTTGCATTGCATTTCATTCTTGATTCTTGAGGATATTGACATTCTTGCCCTTATCTTCATTGAATCTCCCATTGCATGGTTTACTAGCAAGGTTATTGGCTAAATAGCTCTAGCTGAGAGCATTCTTAAAAACCCTTGCACTCCATGCCTAGGGAGCTATGGATCGATTTGTGAGGCCTCATTCTTGAGTTTCCTTGCATGTAATGATCCATAGAAGTGTGGTCACATTTTCACCATACACTACTTAATGAATCCTTAAGGGGTCACAACCTAGTATCAATTATGCAAGTGTGTAGAAATAGATCAAAAGCATGAAAAGATGCACACAAGCTTGACACATAAGAGATTTATTTTAAGTCCCAAATCGAAATGTTATCAAATGAAGGAGAATACCTAGGATTCTTGCAACGTGCTTAGTAGATTTTACCTGATTTTTAGCAATTTTTGTTGAGCTTTTCCATGCAAACAAGTGATGAACTCTCCAACAAGCAAACAAGCAAACAAGATATGCAAAATATATTCAACTTATGAAAACCATAGGGTTAGCTCTAAAAATCAATTATTATCAGCAATAATAACCATCAATTAACCTAAATGACAGCTCATATCATTTATTGAACCATGTAAAAAAAATAAGTGCATACCCATCACAAAACTTTATTTTTTTTTGCTGCATTTGACCTAGTCAACAAGATCTAATTTTGGCCACAAAAATAGAAATTCAGAATAGAGACCCCTACAAAAAAATAGAGAGCTTTCCAAAAATGCAAAAATTTTAGAAAAATCTCTTCATTTGTGCCCTAGAGACCCGTTTTATCAAAACAGACCAATTTTTGCAAATTGACTATTTGAGCTATTAAATTGCATCCAAATTTAAAACACAAATAATAGACCCCCTATAGAATTTGAAGAGCTTTCCAAAAATATAAAAATTTCCAAAAAATATTCTGATTTACACCAAAAATTAATTTTTTATGAAAAATAAAAATAAAATTATTAAAAATTCTAAATTTTTTAGAAAATTCTAAATTTTTTATCGAAGCTTCCCCGATATGTCACCAACCTGCAAAAAACATTTCAGACCAAAACTCTAAGATTTTTGGGAGATAAAATTAAATCTTTGAAACTTTGGGGTTTTAGCTCCCAAAAAAATCAAAACCAGCATGCAAAGGTGGGTTGCCCCACGGTGGGCGCCAGAAATGTGTGTGTGAAAATTGTACCTGATTTGTAGACACAACACTTAGTAAAACATTAGAGGTTAGCTATAATCAAAATCGTACAAAATTGAAATCTACTCTAACCAAGCAATTTACTGCCTTCTAGTAGGTGCAAGATTGATGTTCTCAGATTGTAATCGAGATCAGTGACCTAGACGACACCTAAATGAAGGATTTGAATGTAATTTATCTAGATAAGAGATTGAATGCAATTAAGCTATTTTTTTTTTGGATTTTATGATGCAATAAGGAATGAAAACTTGATATGAATCTATGCTAGATGAAATTGATATGCTATGAATGCTATTGAAAATTGATATGCAATGCTAATCTAACAATGATATGCAATATGAATGCAAAAATAAGATTGATCTCACAAAGATGTCGATTCGCAAGAGCTTTGATTCTTCAATTCCAATTCTCCAGTGTGATTGTGCAAAAATATGAGATGCTTGGATGCAAATTTGAGAGATGATTGAGAGATTTTAGAGATGAATTATGAAGAGCTGAGCCTTGTTTTTATAGAAATCTAGGGCTTTGGAGGTGCATGGATAAAAGCCATAAATCACTCAAATAACTCAGCTTGATTTTTGAGTTATTTTTAAATAAAGGATAATTAACTCACAAAAACATGCAAAAGCTAAGCTTTAACTCAAAATAGAGTTTAGCTTTAATTGATAATTGATAGTTGTTTGCTTTTATGATTGTGCATATTTTATTTATGAATTAATTTAATAATAAAGTGATTTATTTCTAATTTAACTGCTTTTAAAAATAAAATAATTGATTTATGGGTTAATCAATTATTTAATCAAACTTTTATTAAAAACTATATTATTAAATAATGACAATTTACTTTAATTAATTAAATAAGAATTTAATCAATTATTCATATGATATTAGATTTATTGTCAAAATTAAATAATACAATTAATAATAGATAGAATTAAATTTAATTATACAATTAAGTGGCAAATATTAAATCTAATTAATTAAATATGAAAATATTCAATTAATCAAACTTTAGGATAAATGTGATTTATTGCCAAATAATCATTAAATTAAAGATAATTAAGATAATTAGGAATATTGCTAGGAATATTCCCCGATGCAGAATTTAAGATAATCAATTATGATTCGATGATGTTTAGATGTGCCTTAGGTTAGGACTTTGATGTCAATTTCGTTCAATTGAAGATGTAAGAGATTAATGAACTTATAGCCCATTTTTGGGGTATTACAATATCTAATCTGACATTCCGAAAACAAAACCAATATTCATATGTCCATGGTTGTTTTGGACCAGTGGGTGTTGTATTGGTTCTTGAGTGTTACAAATCGATATTCATATGTCCATGGTTTCATAGCTAGTGGGCATTGTATTGATTTATCCAGTTACCTAAAAGTTCAATGATGATAACAAATTGACAAATGATCAGTGACTAGGTCCTAGGTCTTAGGTTGCATTTCATTTTGCATGTCTCTTTGCATTTTGCATGTTGCATGATGTCACAATGGCTAAACGAACTTCAATGCTTAAATAATTCTCCACTCGCATCTTCAACTCTAACAAGAGCTGAATCTCACACGAAGGTTCCTCCAATGAAATAGCAAGTAGAATCTTTTTTCGGGATCAAAATCGAAATCTGAGATCGTTTACTATGTCAAAATCATGATTTAAAATTTTGGGCCTAGGATGGTCTACTGCTTGCATATTCGACCTTCGATCATCATAGCAATCCATAATTCAACTTAATTGATTATCTTACATCAAACTATCAAAATTTCAACTTGGTCAACCATGGTCAACTCATAGTTTCACCTAGTCAAACTTGGTCATCTGGACCTCTAAACGATGCAGAATGCGTTCCCGGACATGTTTAACCACTTCTCAAATCAATTTACATGCTTCTAAACCATTTAACGCTGACTTCTCTTGTTAGATTTCAATTTTAATCTCGAAGGGGGCATGGTATTGCACATCATTCAAAGTTTGTAATCTAATTTGAAATCATATCTTTGCTGAAATCGTATCTTTCCTCAGTAATCAAGACAACAACCATGTCTAGTTGCTGATTCATCAAAAGACCTCATCGCTTGGGGCAAATCTATCATCACTTGGGGCATATCAGATTCATCAAGATCCATATCAATCTGGTATTCTCCTAATCTTGTAAACTGTATAAGTTTTTGCAACCATCGGATCATAGTGTTCTTTCCTTGGTTCTTCGACAACTGAAGGGTTCAGATGTGATACCAATTAGTTCTGCTAAGACAATCGAGTCTAGAACCGGTCACTCACTTCTTTGCAATCCTAAGGTTTGAAATCATGTGTTTTGACACTCTTTCGCAATCATCGGTTCATCGCTACTATAGTAAACATTATCTTTGGTCATTCAGGACCTAATATCTCCATATCTTTCAATCAGTTTCTATCTCATATCAATTATCTTTCGAATTAGTTTCATATCTTTGTCATACACAGACTATCTTTGAACCACTACGCTTCGCACAGTAATTCAAAGAGGTGCAAAATGTAATACCCCAAAAATGGGCTATAAGTTCATTAACCTCCTACATCTACAAATCGAACAAAATCAACATCGAAGTCCTAATCTAAGGCACATCTAAATATCATTGAATCATAATTGATTATCTTAAATTCTGCATCAGGGAATATTCTTAGCAATATTCCTAATTATCTTAATTATCTTTAATTTAATGATTATTTGGCAATAAATCACATTTATCCTAAGTTTGATTAATTGAATATTTTCATATTTAATTAATTAGATTTAATATCTTGCCACTTAATTGTTTAATTAAATTTAATTCTATCTATTATTAATTTTATTATTTAATTTTGACAATAAATCCAATATCCTATGAATAATTGATTAAATTTTTATTTAATTAATTAAAGCAAGTTGTCATTATTTAATAATATAGTTTTTAATAAAAGTTTGATTAAATAATTGATTAACCCATAAATCAATTATTTATTTTCAAAAATCAGTTAAGTTGAGCATAAATCACTTTATTTATTTAATTAATTCATAATTATTATGCACATTCAAAAGAAACAGTTAAACTCCAAATTAAAAAATCAATGCAAAGTGTTGACTTTTTAGAACTCAACATCCTTTTAGAGTTCAAAAAGCTGATCTAAACTCTAATTTGAGTTAAAAAGCTATTTTTGCATGATTTGCATGTTTTTGTGAATTAAATTATCTTTATTATCAGATAACTTAAAAATCAAGCTGAGTTAATTTGAGTGATTTATGACTTTCTTCCATGCACCTCCAAAGCCCTGGATTTCTATAAATCAAGGCCTCAGCTCATCTCAAAGCATCTCATATTTTTGCACAATCACGTTGGAAAATTAGAATTTGGAGAATCAAAGCTTATTGCGAATCAAGGCTATTGTGAGATCAATTTGTTTTTTTTACATTCATTTAGATTCTTTTTCATATCATTGTTAGATCATTTTAGTAGATCAATTTCATATAGATTAGATTTCATATCAAATTTTTATCATTCTTATTGCATATAAAATCCAAAAAAATAGCTTAAATGCATTCAATTCATATCCAAATCAATTGCATTCAAATCCTTCATTTAGGTGTCATCTAGGTCACTGATCTCAATAACAATCTAAGAACATCAATCTCACACCTACTAGAAGGCAGTAAATCGCTTGGTTAAATTAGATTTCAATTTTGCACGATTTTGATTTTTGCTAACCTCTAATGTTTTATTGAAGTGTTGTGCTTACAGATCAGGTACAAAATTCAAACACACATTGTAAAGTTACTAGTCTTTCAAACAATGAGATCCTTGTTGACCAAGTTCCAAAATAGGTATTCAAAATAGTAATGAAATTATTAACCTCTACTTGTAATCCAGGTAATTTATTTTAGGAAGTGTAAACAATATCTTCTTTTTCCTTTAAAATTTGTACTTTGTGTTCCAAAATTTTATTCAGCCCTTGCAGTACTGCCTCATTCTTCTCGATAATGCTTTTCTCACTCATTGCACCTTCTTCTTCTCCCTATACACTTTAGGTCTCTGATGTCATAGACTATTCAGGGGGTGGAGGTGCAATCACAGACATGCATATTAGTTGTTGATTCAAATCCTCTACTATTTTATCTAATGCCCTTTCTTTTATGATGTGCAACTCTCTATCTCTAACAATTGCACTGTAATCTTTAAAAAGTTTCTCATATCTATCTAAGAGTTGCTTTGATTTGTCTTCATTTAATCTTGCAAAATGAGTGAGCAATTGAGAAATCTCAAGGTCACCAGTGTTGTGTATTGACCATTTTATTTTGTCTCCATCCATCTTCTCTTGCACATTTAAGAGAGAGGGCTTATGTTCCTTGGGATACAGGCTCCACATAGCCAATGCCTAATTTTTTGGACTATAACCAAATCCTTTGATTATATCTCCTACTTGGGTTTCTGAACACAAATTAATTTTTGGTTGCCTTCTTATTTGGTCTATTATAAATGCAGAAGAAAGATCCCAACCAGGTACAAGTAACATTTTTCTTGTCTTTACTAACCCCCCCGCTTCTTCAAGAGTGATTGTTTCTGATTTAGGATCATAATCCTTCAAAGCTTGAATGGATTCTTCTAGCACTTGGCCTTCCTATGCTATCTGCATAGTAGAAGCAACCTATTTTTGCTTATGCCATAACAAGAAGTTTTTGAATTCATCTATTTTTATGAATTCATCATCTTTTAAGAAAGCTTCTTGATGAAGAAATCTTTCATCTTGGCATGGAGCTAGAGGGAACTCAATTTCCTCTACTATATATATATATTTTTCCTCTCCTCTCTGATCTTCTTCCTTAATTGGTGATCATAGGTCCTGGTGCAAGTAATTAGAGTTCCAACTCTATCTTTTCTGTTCTTAGCAGCGCATACTTGAGAAGGCTCTCTTGTTTGGATTTTTGATCTTTTAAAAGGAGGGTAATCAGTATCGTCAGAATTTGGAAGTTGTGTCAAATTCACAACTACATTTTCATCCACTTCTTGCTCAATAAGAAGTGGTTGTTCCATGGCAGGAAGGTTATGCACTGAGTAACCATCATCACTATCTTCTTCATATTCTAAAGAAGAATGCTTCTCATTTTCCCTCTCCTTATCATCAATTAATCCCTCCAAAGACTTGATCAAAGCATTGAAATTTTCCATCATCTGATCTAGCCTTTGCAAATAAGGCAATGTCGGGAAAAAGCCTCCAAACAGAATTCCCTTTTTCTTCAGGTGTTTTTCTAAGGACAATAATTCTTGTAATTGTTGTGTCCTTCTTTCTATGTTATTTTCATTGAGGATATTCCTAATGATATCCTCTTTAGGATATTGCTCATGTCTATTGCTAATTGGAATAGTGGGAGTATAAAATTTCCTTGCATTAACAATAAAATATTTTGTATCTTCATATCTACAGAATTCAACATTCATTTTAAAGTGGCCTAACCACTCATTTACTTTGTTCGATACATTCTTTCCAATTGTGAATTTGGAAACTTTGAAGTGTTTAGGGGTAAAAGTACCTTTTCTATGTGGAGCTAAGAGCTCCTTATTAGTCAACATGAGTTGCCAAATGAGCTCTAGCACTGCAATCCTTGGTGGCACATAAAATGGGAGAAGATGAGGTGGTTGGGGGTAACCATATACTCTGATTATTGTAAATGTTCTTTCATAATAAAAATCTCCCCAATTGTTATTTTGTGTTGACTTCTCAACAAATTGATAAGGCCTTAATAATTACAAAACCTTAATCGGCAGTCTGGACAGATTTAACCGCAAGCTCAACAAGATTGGTAGTACCATGCAATTGTGAAAAGAACAAAAATCACACCCGCTTGAATTAAAATTCCATGCCTTTATCCAAAATTGGATTGGATTAGGTTGACCATTTCACATCATCTTAGGCTGAAGGTATTCTAAATGCATGATATTGTAATTGTGATACAAAATAAGATGCATTAACAAAGAGTAATGCATAAACCTAGGAGATGGCTCCTTCTTTTGAATAGACTCAAGACCTTCATGCATCCTACTTATTATATATCCTACATAGTCATAACCTCTATTTACACGAGGACTCTATAAATCCATTACCATCATTAGAATATTAGATGAAATTCTATCTACACCACCATCCACCCCCAACACTCTGCATAATCCATATGCAATATGCTTGATATAAAAACTCAAGTCCTTATAGAAGTATGGTGTAGACCCTGGTGTTGCCGCAATGTAATTTTTGTTTGGTCTAGGGACATGAAGATGAATATATCTTGCAACTAGGGTTGACTCCCTAACGTATCTATTTTCTTCAGCCTACAAATAGATCTCAGTAGCTACTAGAATATTTATACCAAAAGCTTGCATGAACAAATTTCTATCCAATGTCACCAGGGTTGAGTGATCATCTTTCTTTATTGTTTTTGACAAAGGGTCATATCTGTTTGCCAATTCAATTAGCAAATCTTTATCTAAAAATATGTTTGGTACTATCAACCTAGCCAATCTTGAGGTCCAAGGGTTTGATATGGGCACCGAGCTTTTAGAATTTTTATAGAAATATCTAAACAAATGCATTCTAGATACATCATGTGTTTTTGCATCTCTACAAAATGCTAGATCATCATTGAAAATTTCATCACTGACCTTTTTGTTTTGTGTAGACCCCGGGAGTAGATTGAGGAACTCATTTGAATAACTCTACTTCCCTTTATCCTTGGCTGCCTTATTAGAAGAAGCTCCACTCATTGTTGCTGGATTGTTACTGATCAACTGTTAAAAAAAATATTGTAGGGATTCTGAAATCGTCAACTTTGAGAACCATGCAAACTCAGATAATCTAACAATTTCCTCACTCTGCTTCTCTGAATGCAACACAAATTTAGAATGAGTAACACCTAATTTTACAATTTCCTTGCTTTGGGTCTTTCAATACGTGGTAAATTTAGAATTATTAACAATCATCTCTATTTATCTTGAAGAATTGAATGCATTACATCGTTTATTACTGAAGCTTTGTAATTGATGTCACTTCCATCATTACTTGGCATGCTCAAAACTCAATTCACTACCTAAGAGCGAACAAAGTGACAGGTAACCTATATTTTATTTTTAGCGAGTTAGCGACTACATAGTTTATTGCAGGCACTAAAATACTTGTCCTCTTTTAATAATTTATGGAGATTACGTGAGTCAAGAAATCTTGTTAGATGCTAAACGATATAATATTTTAAAACTTATCTCGATACTCAACGACTGTGGGAAGAAAATAGAGGTGCTAAATATTTTAGCTTCTTATGATTTTTGCTAATGATTCAGCGACTACAATGATTCTCTTAATCGCAAAAACTTTGTTGTCTTTTATAAATTTCATGGACATTACCCGATGTTGGTTATTTTTTAGATATAGCAACTACAAAGTATTCTTTTAATCACAACAATTTTGTAAACATTCTTATGTACTATTTGTTGAGATTTAGCGAGTATAGTCTATTTCATTGTCACTGCAAGATTTATTATTCAACGAGAGATTAAGTGACTACAACGAGTCTGTTAATCACCAAAGTGGATTTATATGTTACTCATTGGATTTATATGTTACTCATTGCTAATTCTAACTTTGCGTTTTAAGGTGTTTGCCTTGTTCACTAGTAAACGAAAGCGGGTTTCAAAGGTTCTAAATACTAAATGTGATGCTATTTCATTTTGGATTTTGAGATAGTTAAATTGTAAATACGATATGTCAAATAAAAGTATTGTACTATAATATTAGAGATCTGCCCGGTCAGCTATGTGGTAGATGAACATAGCGGTGAAGGACAATTTTAGAGATCTACCGATGAGTTTAGTTGGCGAATCTTGAAATAGACTGGTGGTTAGAGAACACATTTGGAGAACTTGAGATAAATTTGGTCTTGAAATCTCCCAGTTCAATTGGCTAACTCCCAAACATCTGAAGAATGGGAGAATGCCTTAGTCATGCATTCTCCCAATTTTTTCGCATTTAGAAGTTTCATTCAGAGATCATAAGAAAAGTGTACAGTCACCCATTAAACGGTTTTTGTTGGCATATCAAATTTAGCCGTAGTCAGAAAGTGTGCAAATAGTGTGATACATAAACCAATATATTGAACTGTCATGACCTTATCCTTTGAAAATGCTATCACCCTGTGATAGAATTTATTAAAGGAATCTCAAATTCATTCTACTTACTTATATCCTCATGTAAAACTTTAAAGAATTATTACCATATCTAAAGGTTACTTAATCTAATCCTGAATCAGAGCTGAAGAATATAAACACATACATAGAAATTATCCATGCAATGAATTTTATCAATTCATAAATTATAGAGAAATATACAAAGGAGAGATATAAACTTTGGATTTTATTAAAATGCTATATCAATATCATGTATACCAAATGTTTTAAAATGCAAACTATATGGATATTGAACTTGATCCAGCAATAGAATAAGGATTGCATACAAGCTTCAGATCTTTCTTAGAAAAGCCAAAAAGTGTCGACCACATAAGACAAACAAGGTAAATATAACACCTTCTTACAATTTTACAAAATGGTTTGTAGATATGAGTGCAAAAATTTACAAAAATTCCCAAGAGCAGTTCAACTTCTATGAGGTGTAACCTCCATGCTTGCTTTAACTATTTGAAGTCTTCTGGACTATTTGCTTGCTCTTAAGGAGTTGGGGCACTGTCATATGTTGCCTCCTCAATGGATGTTTCTTCTTCTTTGGTAATATTTGAAGGATATGTTGTTTCCCAACATGCATAAATATCTTCATTTGGCCATTGAAAGCTTAGAACTTCATCCCTTTTAGGCAATAATTTGTTCCACTCCACAACTACTTGGCGTACCTCATTCCTTACATTAGTGAAATGCATTCTGACATCCACCAATATTTCAATTAATTGTAAAAAAGGGGCATTATCTTCTGTATTGAAAACAATATCAATTCTAGCTGACACCTCACCATTAATTTGTTCTAACCATTGTTCCCTGTCCCTTATAGTTCCATCTACCTTGATAAAACCAGGAAACATTTGAAAATAATCCTGGAAATACCTTGCCCTTAGGATCTCTGCTCTTCTTTTCAAAGTGTATCTTCTGATTTCAAATTCAATTAGGTCTTTGATTTATTCACAAGTATTTGTCAGTTATGCATCCACAATATGCTGACTCTTAATGGTAGAAAAGATAGACTTTAATTTATTTTTTCTAACAATCCACCTATCAAAAATTGGGTTGATAGTGGCCTTTTCTTTCCTAAAATTAATCAAAATGCCAAACAATTGCTTACCCATCCTGTAAGTTTCTTTGGAATTTATATTTGCAACAAAATGTAAAATTGTATCCTTTATTCTTCTTTCATATTGTTATACACTAAGTTTGCACCCTTGTTTCAAGCTCTCGTAGTCTTGATATCCTAGTATAACATGGGAATCATCACCAGGTTGTGGGACTTATGCTAATTAAGATGAGACCTCAAGGTTCTAGGCTAGTTCTTCTTGGATAATCACCTTAATTTTCTCTTAGACATGGAAGTAAACTTTGAGGGAAAGGGATAGAAGGAGTGCTTGAAAGGGAAATGATTGAAAACAAGCTACCTACTAGGTGATACACCAAAATTAGGGTTTGGATCTCAGTATAGAGGAATGGAATCAATGAGAGACTCAAGTCTAGTAGGTCACAACTTATTGAATAGGCTTGCATAAGTATTTCATAAGAGGGCCCAAACAAAAGACACAACTTATGACCTACAAGCAGACATTCACTTCTGCAACTCGGTGTAGGATTGAGACAAGACTGTTAGGGGCTACAGTATACCCACAAAAGCATCTAAATCAAATCAAACACAATAACACACAAAATTGTAGAAAGTAAGAGGGATCAGGAACCCTAAGTTGTCACTGAAAACATACATATACTTTGATTCGATAAGAGAAGACTCAAACAAGGAAACATAGGGACATGATGGATTGTCACAAAATACCTCTACAATATCTGAATCATCAATGGGAGAAATACAACTGTAGAAGCCAAAGGGTGGAAAAGATGCCATAGATAACTCTTAAGAAAGGTGAATTTCTCTTTTACAATTGTCCAACTCTGAGCTCAAAAGCTCCAAAAATACAATATATACATACTCAACTGCACGCAGGCAGGAGTCAAAACCTAACTAGGGTTACAAAAGATTTTACAATACAATAATAGCTAACCCTATCTCAAATAATTCTGATCACAAAAGTATCTCTATAGCGTCATGGCCGATCAGATATTTCTTTGAGTGCCCCTCTCTATACTACATCAACCTGCAGACAAGCAACCTGGACTCATCTACCTTCCAGCATAAAGTCTTTCCATGAATGCATAATTGGTACCTTTCTGAGACAAGAAATGATCCATGATGGCCGCCCAGACCTCTGTCATCATCCTCCTTCAACTGAAAATGTCTTAGAGACATAAATTTTTTGAGCTACCTCGCCGCTTGCGGCCTGCAAATCAAATACTGGCGAAAACCCTCTTAGACACATTTGAATTTGAAAACTTAACAACTAGCTGGTCAATTTAAAATGTGACCATCGATATCCTTTATTTCCTGGCAGATGAATGACTCAGATCTATCCTAAAATGGTCACGAAACCCTTTTGAAAAGTTCAAATCCATATTAGCAATATGAGGACCAATGAAATTTTAGCACGTGAGCACGTTTGGACCCACCTCGAGTTTTCCTCCTTTAAGTAATTTAGTGACTATGCAACTGAAGAATTCTAAGTCATGAGATCCTTTGGCTTACCTTGGTCTGGTTAAGCAATTCAACGACCAAGGCTTTTCGCTGAATTTCTAGGTCTTTCTAATAACCCTGGTTACATTAAGCAAACACGAGAAAACCTTTTGGTTGCTGAATAGTAGAATACCTCCTTAACCGCTTATGAGAATCCAGCCTACATTTGGTGAACTGGTGACCGAAGACAATCGCTAGGTTTCTGAGAACTTTAGGGCTTCACTAATTAATTCTGAGATTCTACAAATACACACATTCATGCATTCGCCAGATCGATTGGAGCATTGCTATTTTATCACATGAATACGTGACCAAAAGGAACTTATTGTAGCTGCCAAATCCTTTGTTAACCCTGGGCCCATCTCCACATGTCAATCTTTCATTTGTTCTTGACCACCCCATCAACAGACACCATGGCAAGCCTTCTGACGACAAACCCACTAAAGATAAGATTTTGATCCAATGACAGGCGCATGATGTCATGGCCGCTGAATATTCCTTGCACCTTTACGCCAGTCGTAGATCTATTTTAGATTGGGACCCCTCTGACAAATGCACCCACCTATAACCTTCATCAGCACCTGGCAACCAATCATATTCGAGCACATCAGCACACTGAGGACCTACTTGATAGAGCCCGAAGATAAAGCAAGATCAATGACTATCGCATGATCTCATGGTCCGACACATAGCCTCATGAACATATGAAAACCGTCGATCCTCTGCAGATGTCAAAGCCTCTGACCGCTGAAAGAACTTGGTCCCACTAATGAATAAGCTGACTCAGCACATGTGGACCAATCAGAAGCCATCCTTTGTATACACGTAGCAGTGGACCCATCTGAATGAAGAGTTACGTCACCAGGAGAAATCATCGGCTGTCTTAAGTTCGCAAACTTCTGACACTTTTCATGAGAAAACATGCCAGCCGTTAGATCAAAAGAGGACTAACAACCGGGCCCGCTGACAAATTACATGTCATCTCCTTCTGACCAATGAAATACCTCCACATAGGACACCATGGAAATGGACCCATAAAGGCATGAAGTGCTGAGAAAAGGGAAGATCAATAGTTTTCGTAAGATCGCAAGCCTTTGACACATGCTATGAGATCTTACGACAACCATTGATCTCATCAACTAGGACCCCATTGACACTTAACCTTGGAGGCCTTAGCGAATGCACGACCAAAGGAATAATTTCTTAGTCGTTGAATGTTTAGAAGCACTACCATTTTATTTCATGACCAGGAGAAACACTGCAGTCGCCAGTTCACCGAGAGAAAAAGGTAACCGCCAGAGAAATTAGAGAACTGGCAACCGAAGGGAAATTAAAAGAATGTGGACATTGGGACTTTAAGTTTCCAAAAAAGTAACAACAAAATAGAAATAGGGCTAGGGTTTGCAGGGTTAATTTAGCACCAACGGCTACTTTTTCAAATATTTAAACTACAAACTAGGGAATTAAAAAGATTGCAAAGGCCAGGAAACAAGAGATAAATCCATGAAAATTTTAGGGATGCCTGGCAGGGGAAAAATAGAGACCCTAGAGTAGATTTGGCCAAATTTGCATGGAAGGAAAATTAGGGTAACATTTTGGTGATTTTTGCTAGATGTCAGCCTGCTAGTCATGGATCAGTGGCCTTGACATATCCATTGGGCATGGGGTCATCAAAACTCAAAAATTCCCACAGGGAGATAGAACTGGAACTGGAGAGACAAACTTGTGCACATGCACTTTTGGAAAAGCAGGAAACTAACCTAGAAAATAGGGGAAGAAAGCATGGAAACTTATTTACAAAAATTTACAGAGAGGGGTTAACCTCAAAACAGGGCTTCAAGTGGAAACCATTTACTAATTTTGGCAAGGTATCTCCTCCAAGATTTGATAGCTGGAAAGCATTGGATCCCTTGCATTCTATGATTACAAATGGTCCACCCCAAAATGAATCAAATTTTGTATGCCTTCCAGGTCTGGATCTGAACTCATCCCATTTGAGAACTACATCTTCAACTTTGAAATTCCTGACCCTGGCTCTTTTGTCAAAACTCCTCTTTGTTTGAATCTGATGGAATTCCATATCTTGCATTGATTTGTTTCTGATCTCTTCCAATTCCATCAACTGAGCATGTTTGATCTGCAAAGGATCTCCTTCATCAAATAGAGCATACTGAGTAGCTAAGTCCAGAGCTAGCAATTTGACTGAGATGGACAACTTAGCTTCTCTGCCATACACTAGCACATAAGGAGAATTACCAATTATTTTCTTTGGGGTAATTATGTCTAACCACAAGGCAGACCTGAGTTTAGTATGCCAATCCCTCTGATTGTCTTGCAGAGTCCTCTTGATTATCCTAATCAAGTTCTTATTTATTGATTCAACTAAGCCATTTCCTTGGGGGTAGTAATTAGAACTGGTATTCAGATAGATGCCATTTCTAATTGCCCACTCTAAGACTTTGAGGCCTGTGAATGCTAATGCATTATCTAAAATTATGGAATCTAGAATGCCAAACCTATGAACTATATCATCATAAAAATTTAATACAACATTCTCATTTGATTCTTTTAAAGCAATTGCTTCTGTTCATCTGGTGAAGTAATCTGTTGCAGTGATTATCCATTTATGGCCTACACTAGATGGAGGGTTGATCATACCAATGAAGTCTATACCCCACCTCATGAAGGGCTGCTTTGTTCTGATTGGTTGTAGGGGCAAGGCTGCAAGCCTTTCTTTTCTTGCAAACATGGCACACTTGATACATTTTCTGACATAATCATGACTATCCTTAAAGATAGATGGCCAATAGTATCCAGCCCTCATGATTTTAAAAGTAGTAGTCCTAGTATAAAAGTGGCCTCCAGAAGGTCCATCATGAAACTCAAATAGGACATCAGCTATCTTTTTTGAATCTATGCATCTTAAAAGGACACCAGTGTGATCCTTTCTAAAAAGAACTTCATCTATCAACATGAAAGGAATAGATTGTAACCTATAATACCTCCTTTTTGCTGAATCCAAACCCGCAGGACATTGTCCTGTCTTCAAATAATTGATCATATTAGGCAACTAGCTTGTTGCCTTGGCTTGTTCTTCTATAGAATGCACCACCAAGGATGCATCTAATTGCTCTAATTTTTTTGAGCTTTTATCCCCTACCAAATGTTCACAAAGACCTCTTCCTCTAACCAGCTTGGTATTTTGAATATCTATGTCATATTCCATCACCTTGGTGATCCAACTAGCTCTTTTCTCATTTAGGTCCTTGGAAAGTAGGAACTCCTTGACACTTGGATGAGTAACTTTCAAGCCTACCTTGCTATGGGTCAAAAAATATCTAAACTTTTTAAGGCTCTTCACCACAACAAGTACATGTTTTTCTACAAAAGAGTATCTCTGTTCATACTCTTCTAAACCTTTGCTAAAGAAAGCAATAGGTTTCTCCAATCCTTCTAAATTTTCTTGGGTCAACATTATAGATATAACATCATGACCTCCAGAAGCATAAAGGATAAAATCCTTACTGAAATTTGGGTTTAGGAGAGCAGGGGCTTCTGTTAAGGCCTCTTTGATAGCTTGGAAATTGACTCTCCCTTCTTTGGTCCAACTAAAAGCTGAACTCTTCTTTAGCATGGCTGTCAAAGGCTTGAGTAAATCTGCAATGTTAGGCAAGAACCTCCTAACAAAATTAATCTTTCCTATGAAAGATTGGATACTTTTCTTGTGATGTGGTAGGGGTAGCTCTAAGATGGCCGCAATTCTCTCAGGATCTACTATGATCCCTTCTTTGGATACTACATATCCCAACAATTTTCCTTCATGAACTGCAAACACACAATTCTTGGGATTAAGAGATATCCCAAATTCTCTACACCTTTCAAAAATCTTCATCAAATGTTTGATGTGGTCTGATGCATGCTTTGAATAGACAATTATGTCATCTAGATAGACTAGCACAAATTTGTACATGAGGCTCTTAAAGGCCATATCCATTGCCTTTTGAAATGTAGCACTTGCATTTGACAAACCAAAGGGCATCTTTTGATAAGCCATGGTTCCCCACTTGGTTGTAAATGCAGTCTTGTATTGATCCTCTTCATTCACCAGGATCTAATTGTACCTTGAAAAGCCATCCAACAATGAAAATCTCTCAAATCCAGAGACACATTGTAAGATTTTTTCCATGGAGGGTAGTGGATGGCAGTCTTTTAATGAGGCCCTATTAAGATCCCTGAAGTCAACACATAACCTTAGCTCCCCATTCTTCTTCCTGACAGGAACAAGGTTGGAAACCCAACTAGTATGCTTAATGGGGTAGATGATACCACTTTCTATTAGTTTGAGTACTTCTTTATGCATAAGTGGCTCAAGCTTAGGATTAACAGGCCTTTGCTTCTGCCTCACTAGTTTGGCATTTGGTTCTAATTCAATAGTGTGCTGAGCAAGGGCAGGATCAAAACCCTTGAGGTCTTCATATTGCCATGCAAAAACATCACTGAATTCCTTGAATAATTGGGTATAAACTTGCTTTTCTCATTCAGTGTTCACTTTTCCAAACTGTAAGCTCCTACTTGGTTCCAACTCTAGTTCAACACAATGTTCTTGTTGGACTACCAGGCCAACTTTGCTTCTCTTAACTTCATCATCCTTTTTGAAGGTAGTCTCTAAGGTAACAAGACCCCTAGGTATCTTATTGGACTTTAGTTGTATCACCTGATCACCATAGTTTTGTGATAGCCTATCTTGATTGTGTTCTGAAAAAGCATCTTCTTCAAACAAGAACTACAGAATTTGTTCATCATTGTCAAACACCTACCAATTGATATCATTATCATGAATAGATGGTTTGACAATAAATTTTATATGTTTTTGATCCCTTTCTTTTGAGATGCTATTTGGAATATCATATTGAGATCCAACATCAGCTAACCTATCTGCATTTCGGTTTAACTTTCTAGGGATGGCAACAATATTGAAAGCATGGAAATCTTCAATTGCATCCCAAACTCTATATTTGTATGCTTTCATGGTGTCATTCTTGGTTGCACTTATCCCTCTTACTTGGCTGACAACTAACTCACTATCACCATAAACTTTTAAGGCTTTAAGCCCTCTTTTCCTAGCCCATTCTAGTCCATTGACTAGGCTTTCAAACTTTGCAGTATTGCTAGTGCAGGAGAAACTGAATCTAAAGGTAGTATAATACTTTTCTCCCTTTGGGGACACTAGCATAGCACCACCACTAGAACCATGTCTACTTCTAGCTCCATCAAAAAATAGTTCCCAAACCTGATTGCTCTGATCCTCTGAATCAATATCCTCTTTGAGAAGGCTTGGTTCTATGGCTCCACTTTCTTGTATTAAATAACTTCCCAAACCAAAATCCCAAACAATACTTTCTTGGGCCTCTGAAGCTCTTTCATCTAGAAGAATATCAGGGATACTTTCTATCTTTGTGCTTGCTTCACTAACGGTTTGGAAGTCACTGTCATCAAATATAGGGTAGTTTGCATTGATGGTATTGGACACATATGGTTCTATATGGTGTGCTGCTAATGGTTCTGATTTAATGGTAACCTTGGTCCCATACCTTGTATGAAATAGCATGTGAGACTAGTCAGAAGATAGGTAGCCTCCTATCTTGGTTGTAAACTCCCTTGAAAGACATATAGAAAATAATGCAGGGAGATATATGATATATATATCAAGGAGGATGGAAAAATTAGGACTAGCATGCAGGATTAAATTGGTATCCTTAGGCACTCCTATAGTATTGACTAAGGATCCATCAAGTTGTGTAACCTTCTTTTGGAAAGGCTCATATTTTAGTCCTAATTGGTCAGCTACCTTCTTAGGCATCATAGTGCTAGTAGCTCCACTATCTACCATACAATTATGTACTAAAGATTTTCCAATAATTAAAGATACATAAAAGGGAGGTGCCTTTGAATTCCTACCTTGTGTGGCATTGCCTTTGGAGTTGCTGTTTGGAGCTTCCTTTTCTTGATCAGTGTTAACCAACACTGGCTTTGCAGCTTCTTTTGCAGGTTGAGGAGTTGCTACTTCTATCATGGCCTTCTTCAAAATTTTAGGCTGTCCTAGAAGAGCCAAAGAGTCCCACATGGACATGGTGACCTTCACCTTCTTCATGTTGTCTACAATGTTATAAGGTGTCACAGTGTGTACTCTTTGTTGTGCCTTTACTATGATGGGCTCCACTTATTTAGAATGTTGGCCTTCTTTACTTGTGATGGCAGGAGTCTCCTTAGGTGTGATGGGAGTAGCTTGCTGTAGTGTCTCTACAAATGTAGTGGCTTTGGCATTGGAATATGCTCTCTCCATGTCTTGAGCTCTTCTCTTTGCTCTTGTATAGGCAACAAAAGCAACCTCATCATTGACTCCATTGAAGTTCAGTTGCTCCCAATTAAAGAGAGTAGTCTCTTTCTCTTGTGATTCTTGTTGAGGCACTGACTCACTGGATGGAACCTCTGATTGAGCTTGTGAGACATTTTGAACCATTAGAGCTTGGTTCATCCATCCATTCCAACATGTAGCCTGATTATGAGGCTGATTACAAGGAAAACACCATTCATTCTCCATAGCCATATTATTTTGACTAGGAACCATATCCCTCACTGGATTTGCAGAATTGAGAGGTGCAGGGTTATATGGTTGGAATGGTCTCTGATTAAAACTTTGTCATTTTCCTTGATAGCCTCCTTGGTATGGTGGCCTATTTTGTTGATAAGGCTATCCTTGATTTTGATATTGCTGATTAGGACCTTGGGCTTGTGGCTGAGATGGTGGTCTGATTCCTTGACCTTGTTTCTTCAAATTTGTGACCTCTTTAGTCAAGGTCTGCAACAAGTTTGTCATTTCTTGTTGACTGCACTATTGGCTATTCTTTATTTCTTGTAGCTCTTGAGAAAAACTAGCTGTTAGCTCTTGACCACTGGTACTAGCTTGGGGTGCTAATATGGTGGGAATAGGGGTAAATGGGGGTACTTGTGTAGGTGCAATGGGCTGAAGGCTAGGAAAAATGGGCATTGGAGGTCTTCTAGCAATCATGCCTGCTTGAATCAAATAATTTTTAGCTCTGACAGCTATGTCAAAAGCCTGGGGTAAGGAAGTACCACCCATAGATTGGATCATGACAAAAATTTGACCATTCAAACTTTGTAAGTAGTAAAGGAAAGCATGGTCAGCTGATGGTCTTATAGAGACTGGAATTCTATTCCATGTTTTGAGGAACCTACTATTGTAATCTGTCATTTTCTCTTGAGGGTCTCTCTTAATCATAGTTAACTGCTCAACTAGAGACAAGTTATCTGATTTATCCTCAAAATGATTACTCAATGCATCTCCTAATTCATCCCATGATGCAGTGGAACCAATATTAGAGTTCTAAACCATTCAAGAGCCTTACCTTTTAGAGAGGCTGCTAATAATTTTGTGGCCACATCTTCTTGGGTTATGTTGTGTATGCTGCAGATGGTGGTCACATCTCTTATGTGTTCAAAAGTATTTGTCTGCCCTTCACCTGTAAAATCAGGTATACTCTTAAGTGCCACCAAGGGCACATCATGATGTTGAGCAAAGTTCAATGGACTACCCTGATTGAAAGGTGCAAATGCAAATGGTCTGGCCATTGTAGGAGTTGGAATCTGAAGATTAACAACTATGTGAGTTGTATTTGCTGCTAGATTTGAATCTTCTTCTAGATCTCTGGTTAGAGATCTGCCTCTCCTTCTAGAATGAAAGGGAAAAAGTCTCCTTTCTGAGGTATCAGGAGGTGTTGATTGAACTCTCCTTGCAAGGGATGTTCTCTGAGTTGACTTATCTTTATGACTTCTTCTTGAGGGAAACCCTGAAAATTTAGTGGGCTTTGAGGTCCTAGTCTCAATCTTTCTCATAAACCATCAACAAGGTTAGCCCTGATCTTCAAAATTAGTGGAGTCACCAGATATACTTGGTAGAGTGACTTCTAAAAGACTATTTTATGCAATCTGTATATCAGAGATAGTGTATTTTTTACATGAATTTTTGATCTTTTACTAGTCCCACCAGGCATGCCAGAATTGTTATACACTGGCACCAAGGTGGGGTATCCTTGAGCTTAAGCCAGTACTAATATTCCTTGTGTACTAAACTTATTTGATCCTTTTGTAGATGAACCAATAGGAACACCTTTGAACATGAATCTAATCTTTTTACTATCCCATCGGGCGTGCCATAATTTTTATACACTGAGTTTGCACCCTTGTTTCAAGCTCTCATAGTCTTGATAACCTAGTATAACATGGGAATCATCTCCAGGTTGTGGGACCTATGCTAATTGAGATGAGACCTCCAGGTTCTAGGCTGGTTCCTCTTGGATAATCACCTTAATTTTCTCTTAGACATGAAAGTAAACTTTGAGGGAAAGGGATAGGAGTGCTTGAAAGGGAAATGACTGAAAACAAACTACATACTAGGTGATACATGAAAATTAGGGTTTGGATCTTAGTATAGAGGAATGGAATCAATGAGAGACTCAGGTCTAGTAGGTCACAACTTACTAAATAGGCTTGCATATGTGTTTCAAAGGAGGGCCCAAACAAAAGACATAACTTATGACCTACAAGCAGACATTCACTTATGCAACTTGGTGTAGGATTGAGACAAGATTGTTAGGGGGCTGCAGTATACCCACAAAAGCATCTAAATCAAATCAAACACAATAACACACAAAACTACAAAAATTAAGAGGGATCAGGAACCCTAAGTTGTCATTGAAAACATACATATACTTTGATTCGATAAGAGAAGACTCAAACAAGGAAGCATAGGGACATGAAGGATTGTCACAAAATACCTCTGCAATATCTGAATTATCAATGGGAGAAATACAACTGTAGAATCTAGAGGGTGGAAAAGATGCCATAGATAACTCTTAAGAAAGGTGAATTTCTCTTTTACAATTGTCCAACTCTGAGCTCAAAAGCTCCAAAAATACAATATATACATACTCAACTGCACGTAGGCAGGAGTCAAAACCTAACTAGGGTCATAAAAGATTTAACAATACAATAATAGCTAACCCTAACTCAAACAAGTCTGATCACAAAAGTATCTCTGTAGCTTCATGGCCGATCAAATATTTCTTTGAGTGCCCCTCTTTATACTACATCAATCTGCAGACAAGCAACCTAGACTCATCTACCTTCCCGCACAAAGTCTTGCCATGAATGCATAATTGGTACATTTTTGAGACAAGAAATGACCCATGATAGCCACCCAGACCTCTGTCATCATCCTCCTTCTACTAAAAATGTCCTCGAGACATAAATTTTCTGAGCTATCTCGCCGCTTGCAGCCTACAAATCAAATACTAGCGAAAACCCTCTTAGACACATTTGAATTTGAAAACTTAATGGCTAGCCAGTCAATTTAAAATGTGACCATCGATATCCTTTGTTTCCCGGTAGATGAATGACTCAGATTTATCCTAAAATGGTCGCAAAACCCTTTTGAAAAGTTTAAATCCATATCAGCAATACGAGGACCAATGAAATTTTAGCACGTGAGCATGTTTGGACCCACCTTGAGTTTTCCTCCTTTAAGTCATTCAGCGACTACACGATTGAAGAATTCTAAGTCATGAGATCCTTTGGCTTACCCTGGTCTGGTTAAGCGATTCAACGAACAAGGCTTTTCGCTGAATCTATGGGTCTTTCTAATAACCCTGGTTACATTAAGTGAACACGAGAAAACCTTTTGGTCACTGAATCCTAGAATACCTCCTTAACCACTTATGAGAATCTGACCTACATTTGGCGAATTGGTGACCGAAGAGAATCGATAGGTCACTGAGAACTTTAGGGCTTCACTAATTAATTCTGAGATTCTGTGAATACACACATTTGTGCATTTGCCAGATCAATTGGAGCACTGCTATTTTATCACATGAATACATGACCAAAAGGAACTTATCAGAGCCACCAAATACTTTGTTAACCCTGGGCCCATCTCCACATGTCAATCTTCTATTTGTTCTCGATCACCCCATCAGCAAACACCTAGACAAGCCTTCTAATGACGGACCCACTAAAGATAAGATTCTGATCCAATGGGGGGCGCATGATCTCATGGCCACCAAATATTCCTTGCACCTGTATGCCAGCCATAGATCTATTTTAGACTGGGACCCCTCTGACAAATGGACCCACCTATAACCTTCGTCAGCACCTGGCAACCAATCATATTCGAGCACATTAGCACACCGAGGACCCACCTGACAGAGCCCAAAGATAAAGAAAGATCAACGGCCATCGCATGATCTCATGGTTTGACACATAGCCTCGCAAACATACAACAGCCGTCGATCCTCTGCAGATGTCAAAGCCTCTAACCGCTGAAAGAACTTGGTCCCACTAATGAATAAGCTGACTCAGCACATGTGGACCAATCAAAAGCCACCCTTTGTATACACGTAGTAGTGGACCCACCTGAATGAAGAGTTACATCACTAGGAGAAATCAACGGTTGTCTTAAGTTCACAAACTTCTGACACTTTTCATGAGAAAACACGCCAGCTATTAGATCAAAAGAGGACTGACAACTGAGCCCGCTGACAAATTACATGTCATCTCCTTCTGACCAATGAAATACATCCACATAGGACACCGTGGAAATGGACCCACAAAGGCATGAAGGGCTGAGAAAAGGGAAGATCGACGGTTGTCGTAAGATCGCAAGCCTCTGACACATGCTATGAGATCTTACGGCAACTGTTGATCTCATCCACTAGGACCCCACTGACACTTAACGTCAGAGGCCTTAGCGAATGCATGACCAAAGGAAGAATCGCTTAGTCGCTGAATGTTTAGAAGCACCGCCATTTTATTTCATGACCAGGAGAAACACTGCAGTCACTAGTTCACCGAGAGAAAAAGGTAACCACCAGAGAACTTAGAAAACTGGTGACCAAAGGGAAATTAAAAGGACGTGGACATTGGGACTTTAAGTTGCCAAAAAAGTAACAGCCAAATAGAAAGAGGGCTAGGGTTTGTAGGGTTAATTTAGCACCAACGGCTACTTTTTCAAATATTTAAACTGCAGATATGTGAATTAAAAAGATTGCAGAGGCCAGGAAACAAGAGATAAATCCATGAAAATTTCAAGGATGCCTGGAAGGGGGAAAATAGAGACCCTGGAGTAGATTTGGCCAAATTTGCATGGAAGGAAAATTAGGGTAACACATATCTTTTCTTCTCGCTTTGTTCTATGTCTTCATCACCTATGGAAGGGGGGAGAGGCGAGAGGGGGTACTCAATGGTAGGGCTTGAAGAAGAAGGCCCGGCAGGGGAAGAAGCAATATGTAATTTTTGTGATGCTTGAATTGGATCCTGTTCACCCAACCTTTTCCTTAAGTTTTCAATTAATATATCCTTTTCATATATCCCCTGTTTTAACTCCACATAAGCCTTCAACACCATTTCCAGCCTTAGTGTCAGTTCCTCTTTTTCCTTGACCTCTTTCTCTGCCACCCTTGCTGTGAGATGGGCTATTCCTAATACCATGTCTGATGCCTCAACTAAAGAGGTGTCAGTGACCCTTTTGACTATAAGGCTACTTGTAAGATCTCCCTTGGTAATTTGCTTTCCTTTGTTATTCTCATTTTTCTTCAAAGACCACATGACCAAGGCTTGATGATCATCACTATAAGTGACCCCTTTAATAGCTTGTTTTGCCTCCTCCTTGGTCTTGTGAATTGGTGTGGTCTATTTCCTGACTATATTTAAGACCACCGCATCAGCAATATCCCACTTTGGGAGGATAAGCACTCCTGAATTTGTCACCAAGTCTCTCCCCTATTCTGGAGTGATCTCAAACCTTTCAGTCATTTTCTTCCTTACCTCACTTTCTATGATGTTTAGATCCTTATCTGGATTCTCCTCAAGACTTTTCATACATGTCTCTTGAAACTGACTCATGTGTAACTTCCATAGAATTTCATGAAGGCCCTAGCCTTTACAAAGGTATCACCAGCTAAGAATTCATCACATGCTTGTTTTATTATTGGGTCTAGCTCTGTTCCTTGCATCTCTCCCATTGTTAAATCTAATTCAAGCTCCTTTGGTGGCCCTAGAACTCCCTCATTTATCTCCTCATAGGTCATAAAAATTTGACCTAGAGCTCCCAACTATTGTACCTATTCTATGACTTGCTCATCATCCATCATGTTCAAAGGTGATTGGGATGGATAGTAATCCCCTTCAACATGTTCAGGCCTCTCTTCTAGCTTTTTTCTCTTTGAGGGAGCTGGGGCATCAAGAACATCTTGAACTGGTTGATCTTGAGGTGAGTCTGCAATCACTACAACCTCCTTATGTTATTCCTCCTACTGTGATGTGGAAGGGATATTGTCTTTTCTTTTTGGTTGTTCCTGCTTGTCAGGTCCTGGTATCATGACATTATAACTAGTTTTCTTTTGTACCATGTATTTACCTGGGGGCAATACTTTAGTAAGTGTAGGTTTGTTCAATATTGACTAAGCCTTCTCTGGATCATCTTTCATGGCTTTCTCTTTTTTCTCATTTAGGGTTTGAAAAATATTCTGAAAATGTTCCATAAGAGTGTCTATTTTCTTCCCAACAGGATAGATTCTCTTTAGGGGATCATATCCCTTCTCAAATTGTTGGACAAAGTCCAATGTCTTCTTGTGCACCAACCATTTTTCCTTTCTGATTTCTTGCTCTTGTATATTAGGGATATTTCTGATGACATCCTCAGGGAAATTGAAAATATGATCTATGAGTGAGCATTTGACCTTCTTCTTGAACATGTAATTGTAGAAACCCTCTGGGTCTACTATCCTAGCAAATGAGGTAGCCATGTGATATGGTGTGAGGAATTTATCTATATAAAGCCATCCACCCTTTGTAATTATAAACTGGTGGGCTATTGTAACATTTGGAAACAAAGTTCCTCTGCCTTTATCTGTGAGAGTGTTCTTTTAAATTTCCCCCAATTGCCTTATGAATTCTGCAACACCAATTTTGAGGGGTACTTCATATGGCAATATGAATCGGGGCCCTCTAAAAACATATATTCTAATTACAGTCTAGAAACAAGATAAAAAAATGAAATCCCCAAAATTATGCACAATTTTGAATTGCTTGCCAAAATGTTTCAGTTTGACAAGTTCAGCTAAGGCTGTTGGGATTCTTGGGCTGTCATGGACAAATAATAGCCTGAGCCTGGCTTCAAAACATCTATCAAAATTCATCAAACTATTATCCTCCCTATCCCATGTCATGCTGAGGCTCCACAATTGGACTGGCATGTCCTCACCATCCTTGTGTTTCAAAAAAATTATCTTCTTCTCAAAATAACTTGCACCTTTAAATAAGAACATATACATCATGAAAGAGTACCAGCAGGATGGCTTGTCAACTTTGCTCTTTTGGATTCCTATCAATCCATTATGAATCAAATCAGCAATGAAATGGGCAAAGTCAAATGTAACTGATAGGTGTGGGTGTAGAACTTGGACCATCATGTACATTAAATGTATTGCCATTCTCTCTTCAACATCTTCTACAAAGATTTGGCATAGTGACCAATATGCACTCCTTGCTCTCAAGTTAAAATATTCTATTTTAAAGGGCTCTTGTGTACTTGGTCCCATTGTAATCATTTGCCCAATTTTGTCATAGAACTCCTTCAAGGGGCCACTCCTGAGGTAATCTCTCTGAGCATTGTACACTTCCTTTAACTCCTCCAAATCAATTCTTTCTAGGTCATTTGAGGGTTCACTTAGTCTAAAAACCCTCATGATTTCTTTAGCTAAGATGCTTATCAGTAGGTTTCCTTTTGCATCCCTAACTACCCTAGTAATCGGGTCATAATTCTTTGCAATTTGAGTCATCAAATCTGCATCCATAAAAACACTGAATACCACAAGCTTTCCCAGGTCAAATTGCCATACATTGTTGTTAGGAGGGAGGGCATTTCTCTGGCTAAACCCTACTTTGAACAATCCTAGACTAGTGATATCAAAAGAGCCACCTGCATTAATTGTGCCAATCCTGGCATCGCTTATGTAATTTCCCATGTCATATAAGCTGTCTGCTACCTTTACCTTAGGGTTTTTCAGAGTTAATTGCTTGGCTTTCACCAAGTCAGTTGTCGACTAATCTAATAGTTCTAACAAGTCTTCATCTAATCCTCTCTCACTGTACTCGCCTTTACCAGTTAACGATTTTCTTGGCCCCATTCTAGGGTTTTCAAATTCTTTATAATTTGTGCAAAAGAAATACGATGGAATTATGATCCTACTAACTGGAATAAGAATCACAAAGATATTCACTAACCTTTTTGAGGAATTTTTCAAGAATTAACAACTAGCTCTGTAAATTTCCTGATCCAGGCTTCTATAAATTCTATCTCTCTGTGTTTCTAAGAATGCGTGAATCTTTAATATATTAACAATAAAAAATAGTCTTTTCATCAGTTTACTCCACACGATCTGGCCATTACTTCTCTAACAAATCAAACTGTCATCACTCAACGAGAAAATTCAATTGTGCACCAGTCTTGGTTGAAGTTTGAAATTGGGCCATTGATCTTCTCTAGAACATAATCTAATGGTTGTCGCATGTACGCAAGGAGTGACAAGATTCTTTACGAACATACAATAACCGCGTGATTAAGATGCATCAGTGGTTTAATTTTATCGCATCACCTAGGACCCACTTGACACTTTGAATGCATCACTACTGTTAGATCCTACATCTAACAGTAAATATTCTGAGTCGACATAAACGAAGACACCATGTCCTTGATATTAGATCAACGACTATTTCATGATCGTAAGGTTTGCAAATATTCCTAGTAGACATACGACAATTGTTAGATTTGTCATTCACTACTTATCCCTTAAGTATCTAGTCCCACCTAGGTCGACCAATCAGAAGTGTCCATGTCACAACATCCGACCAATGGGGATGCTATTGTTTCCTATTTAGTGCCAGTTCCTATGATAGTTGCGACATCATCAAATAACGTAGGCAATCAGGAACAAACACCTATGCACAGCTGGCTACGGGCCCACCCTTTTTAGACGCCTGGTAATAAAATAAGATCCACCGTGGTCGCATGATTGGTAGATTTTGAAAGTTTCCTTGTGAGCACATGACAACCGTTGATTCTTTGCAGAGTAGCAGTCCTGTAGAAACCTTACAGACTGGACGCATGCGCTGACATGTAATTCTCTCATTCTCCTCCCATTCACGAGATGTTTGTGACTTAACCAATTTAATTAGGAGGTTATCTCGAGTTCTCCAAATGTGTTCTCTAACCGACAGACTATTTTGAGATTTGCCGACTAAACTCTTTGCCAGATCTCTAAAGTTGTCCTTCACCACTGTGTTCATCTACCACACAGGCGACCGAGTGCCATGTTGCCAACTTTTTCCTTGTCATCTCACCAACTTCTTGCAAAATATAATAATCTAATGCCACATCGGTAAATGGGCGACTTGTCACAACACACTTGAACTGCCACTGCCTCGTACTTCTCTCACTTCTGACAAATTCATCAGCGCTGCAAAAAGTAAAATAGAAGGAAGTACCACCTGTGACAAATTCATTAGTGCTACAAAAAGTAGAATAGACAACAATGAAGAAATAAGCAATGTGTGTCTTGTAAACTGTGAACCTAACTCTAGTTGTTGCTGAGTTAATTCATGGCTTTGCAGTCGCTTCACACAACGAAAATATTACAATTTCTAGATTTTTCAAAATCCACGGATGATCTCGATCATTTCAATTGTCTTATATGTGTACGACATGCTCGACTATCATCAGTCAAATTAACTCAAGTCAATGCGTTTCATATAAGAAATGCCTTCGACGTAATTAACAAAAACATTAGAATATTAGGAAATTGTATTTATTAATTAGCAAAAATATTAGAATATCCTCATGTTTTGTTTTTGAATATGTACTTTAATATTTTCAATTAATAAAGAACGACTATTCATCATTTTTTTTAATTAATTCATAATTACAATAGTTTGGGTGATGTATACACAATGGTTTTTAAGAGAGAATTTTTAAGTAAATGAAAGATTTTGATTTGTCCAAATTACTACATCTAAATATTAAGACATTGTGTACGCAATATTCAAATTGTATCATTTTCTGTAATTATTAATTAATTAAAAATCAGAATGCAACAATTAGTTTAATTTTTAAATAAATTATAATTACAAAAGATAGTATATTTTTGGTGGCACGTAGACAATGGTTACATCCATAACATTCAAATCCTAGGTCTCATACTCTCCTTTACATCTACATTATAACATCATTTTCTCATCCATATTGTCACCAACTTCTTATCATATTACTATCTTATCTTGTCCAACTTCATATTATAGTACTTGTAATTGATACAAAATAATTTCTTCATATCAATGTGTAGTTGATATGGTTTCACATAAAAACTCATTAATGCTAAGTGTACACAATAATTAGGGACAATTGAAGCATTATACTAAGCCACAAAATTTAGAATATCATCATAAAGAGATTTATTAAAATGATTTGCATGTTTGGACATAGATTAAGTCTTTTGTGTAGAATTTATGCTATCAAACTATTTCAAGTGTATTACTACATTTTATTTTTAGCACGGTATTAAGTATTCTATGGAGCAATTCTATGAAAAAATTATATATTTATACATCGATTACTATACTTACATAATAATTACAAGTAACAAAAAACAACTTATGTTAAAGTTATCAAATAATTCAAGTTTAAGTTATTATTACTCTTTAGTGTACACTATTATATTGGTTTTTATTCTCTTTACTATTCTAGTATGCCTAGTAATAGATAAAAAATGGAAAAAAAAGATCATTTAATACCTTGAATAATTTAAAGATTGTAATAAAATAATTCAATTGTCAATGTGAGATTCCTTATTTTTTTTATTAAAGGAAATCTGATTTTGAAGGGACCACAAACCCTAGTTACAAAACAAACATCCAAAGATCAATAAACTATAATAATTGATTATTAATTCTATGGATTAACTATCCATTCTTTGATTAATTTCTTCCTAATATTGATCATATATTGGTCAAGATCGTATTTTACGATAATCGATCATTGACACAATAGCATATTATTTTGATTGTTATTATTAATATTATTATAAATATTACATTAATTTTATGATCATTTAATATTAATAGTTATCGATTAACATTATTGACTAATATATTAATCATGTATTTTGTCACAAATACGTCACACATTAAAATACATTAATTCAAGGCTAATGACAACTTTATTATTTGATTTGACACTATCGAAAAGAGATGCAAAAGTTTCTTTGGATAAACCCTTTAGAGCTTCTACTTGAGCATTCAATTTCTTGATGCCCTCAAAATGTTCTCCGTGCCTCTTCGACTAACAACCAGAAATTGAATCCTCCAAACTCTTAATTCAAAGCTCATGATTATCTTTCAACTCCTTAATACCATTTTCTAGTGCGTGAAGACTGGCCATGACTTTATCTAGTGTATTGATGGGAGGAGTATGAGTGACTTTAATTTATCTTTACCCTTTTCAACATCACTTGGCTCTAAATAATATGACACAAAACCCTCAGGGGGAGTATAATTCAAGGCATCATCATCTGAAACCACAATTCTATTATGGGAAGAGGTACTCCTTTTCGATCCGGACTGCACCAATTGGTAGCTCTGGCCGATCCGGTCAGGTCCCTGCTCTAAAACTATATTTCTTTCTTGTCAGCTGATTAAAATTATATTTCTTTCTTAATTACCAATTTGAGTAATGGGTAGTTCTCACAAATCCAAGCAGGCCCAAGCTAATAAAATTATATTTCTCTCTTACAAATTCGACTATCGGAGATTTTTGTTAGGTAACAAAGACACGAAATTTTGGTCTCGTTATATTTCTTTGAAGGTAAATTTTGATAGTGTTGACCCTAAAATATAGTTTTTATAAAGTCGCTCCATCCAGTTCATCAGGAGGAGAGAAAATTGACACAAGTTTGAATGTTGTACTCAAAGCCCATCAAAAGAGCACTTTTTAAGTAAATGAAATTTGTTGATTTGTCTAGGAGAGGAAAAAACAAGCTTATCGACAATTTGTCGACATCGTACTGTAGTCGGTGAAGTGTTTGGTGTATGAAAGGTATCTTTTACCCAAGATTATTTACTGCCCTGTACTAATGTCTGCTCCAACTCAAATATTAGTGGCCATTTTTATTGACATGGTTGTGAAGTGAGGAGTTAGATTTCGCGAGGGTGCAAAATATTTGACCATTCGAGAGGTTCAGAGTAAAATTGTTAAATGTGATAAAAATATATTGAACAAAGTTCAACACCTAGCTAATTTAAAGATGAGAGACTCCTTCATATAGTTGTTTAGTCAAAGGATGATTTAGGGATTAGATGTATGCTATCATTGCATAAAGACAAAGATGTCAGAATTATTAAATCTAACTTGACAAATGAGGATCTCATTCATGTAGCATTTTAATCAAAGGATGACATTTAGTTTACATATATGCTACCTAATAATATTCTAATTTACTATAAAAGACAAAATTGCTAACATCTATTAAATCTAGTTTGGTAGATGAGAATCTCATTCACATAATTGTATAATCAAAGGATGACTTTTAGTTTAGATATATGCTAACCAATAATATTTTAATCTACCATAAAAAGACATAAGTGCTAGCATCTAATCATTTCATTTTAGAAAATCACACATGCAATTATTATCTTATTTATGTCTTTTATATTTTATTAAAAAGATTAATTTATTAATTTAATGCAAAATATAATATACTAATAATAATAATAAATTTTTTTTGTTGAAGGTTCATAGAACCTCTTCAACTAAGAGTCAAGGATTGAGGGGTATCCATTCCGCCAAAATCCACCAGGGGCATGATCCCAGCCTCATCCCTTATGGTGTCGGAGCCATGCACTCAACAAGACTTAATCCCTGGTGGGCTCATTTAGAACCATTCAACTTTAGTAGAGACCAAGGGCCCATTGACACTAATAATATTTTCCAATTGATATGATTTTATATTTTTATACATTTGATATTATCTTAAGAAATACAATTTCGCTTATAATTAAGTCAACATTCATGCATCTAATTTCTATATTAAGATTTACAATTCATTATCATTGATTAATAATACAGTGCTTGTATTTTATCGAAAGTAATGTGAAATTGATCTTGAATTCAATTTTTTAATAGAGTATTTCGTTGGATTTTTTTTGTAGTGTTGAGTACCTTAATGTCTCCTTTGTCGAATTCATCTTTTAATTGGAAAGGATCAATGCTTAATCCATAACTATCTTACTTTTAACATAATATTATTTTTAAAATAATCTTTCCTCATTTACACCATTAAATGCTTATTAATGAATAAATCTTGATAAGAGAGGAAGCTTGTGTTTAAATTTTATTAAAGAATTACGTAATTTTATTAAAAAAACAACATTATTGACCACTCTATAAAATTTAAACATAAATAAGCATCCTTCCTTATCAAATCATAGGAATGGTTTTGATCATTGACAACCACAATTCCAAGGAGGAACCTCAAAAAATAAAATATAACACATTCAATGATGGCACTTACAATCCAAACACTCCTTGGATGGCCTCCACTCCTACTAAGTTCCCTGAAATTGCTTCCTTTTGTCAAGTATTTTATCTGCAATTCCATAATCTTATTATGGTCATTATCCCACATACTAAGTTTAGTGTACAATTGTAGACCCAAAACTATAGTTCATTTAAATTTTTTGGAAGGAATAACAAAATTGTTACGGAAGTTATGCCATCCAATTCAACAACAAGAGATAACACAGACAAAAGTCTAAGTGCTGTAATTTTAGATGAAACGTGAAAATTAGAAATCGTAATGAAAAATAGGGCACAAGTATTGGTACGCATTTGGCTTCTCTACACTCCATTAACCTCCATTGGTTTGTACGGTGACTGTACCTAATTGATTTGGCTTTTTATTTTTATATTACCCATTCAAGTCAATTTATTTCATAAATGTCGAAGGTTGGTTCATTAAGAAAACAATTGGTGTATTTTTTGCACACATTTTTGCAACATATGAGGTTAATTGGTAGGCTATTTAGAAAATGATATTTTTTTTGTGCAACACGAGTCTTAATAGAGAAGTGATAGCCTAAGATCAATTATCTATTCACTTACAAGGATTAAAAAATTAATAAGACAAATAAATATAAATTAAATCAATTCTAATAACTTTTAACTATTATGTTTAATTTAATAAGATAAATAATTAAAATAAATTTTTCAAATTTAAATGTAAATTTAAAAAACTAAAACTAAATAAACTAAATATAAAGTTGAAATATATTAAAATCTAAATATTAATAAAAATAATAATTTAAAATCTATTAATACATAAGAAATTTATTAACTAAATAAATCATGAAGAAAAATAAATTCAATCTATTAGAATTAGGAATTCCAATATTAATAAAATATCATTTACCTAAAAATACCATTAATATATTACAAACAAAAAGATAAACTAAATATAAACAAGCAAAAATATAAACTAAATATAAATAAATAAAAAGTATTATTAAATGGTTCTATTCTTAAATAAGTTAAATTTTAAAGATTAGAGCTTCAAATAAAATATTTCTACTAAAAATAAACTAAATCAAAAATAAATATTTTATATTTTATATTTATATTAAAAAATTTAGTAAACTAAAGTTAAACAACAAATGAAAACTTATATTAAACGATAAAGACAAGAAGAGCACGAACACAATCCGCTCATTGTTACTCATTCGCGGTACAATTGAGGATCTCTGTAGTAATCCATGAAAGCAATGAAGGATCCCATGAGACCAGCCGCTAGAGAAGCTGCGCCTGCCATCACTGATGGGCTGGGCACCTCTGCTTCCTCTCTACTCACAATCATAACCATCATCAGAATAAAAAATGCTATGAATCTCAACTTTTCTGCTGCTCCTCATAATAAAATGTAAACACAGACAAAGCCTCCTTTCTTATAAAAAAAATGTTCATTAATTGAAAGACTCGGAACAATATTTTTACCATTTTAGTCATGAGCACAAATAACATCAATTGTTAAAACTTCAAACTCGTTTACGCAAAAGAAACGACAAATCACTCAAATTAATCCGTATTTGGATACTCTCACCATGACGTAATGCCAGCTCTACTCCACTCATCTCTTTTGGTCGGTTGGGATTTCCAATCAACACATTTTAAAGCCTTAATCTCCACCCACATGTTACTCTCGAAATTAATTCACGATTGAACTGTCACTCATAAATTTGCTATATAAAATTAAAATATCCCAGAAGTCCTCAAACAAGATCATCTTTTCAAGTAAATAAAAATCGAAGCCCTGAAAATTTAATAAAAAGTGAATTCCGAGAAAATACACAATATTATCTGCTCTTGAATCTAAGAGATGCAAAGATGATGGAGAAAATTAACTTCACCTCAAGGCTTGACATGTCAAAACGATATATATTTCTAAATATTTTTCGTTGAATTCCCATACATTAAATTTCAAAATTCATCTGTTTGTACAATTTTCACAGAGAATTTTCATAAAACGCTGGAATCCTATAAACACAGACAAATCCCACTCATTCATCAATATTTGCTTATAAATACAAACTGAGTCCTTTTAATCCTTGGCTATAACAATGCCAAAGTGGGACGTCAGATTATAACGTGAAACACATGCAACGACGGAATCGTACACACACAGACAAATCCTACTCGTTGATGAGCATAAAAAAATGAGTCTATTTAATTCCTGGCTACCACAATTCCAAGGAGGGACGTCAGATAATAAAATAAAAGAAGTGTAACAATAACACTTTTAATCCAAACACTCCTTAGATGCTCTTTTGTTAGTGTGCTAACTTCCTTGAAATTCCTCCCTTCTGTCAAGAATTTTCTCTGCAATTCCAAAACCATATTATGGCCATTACTTCTCCTGTAACACAGAGCTCTGGCCAAGATATTCATACCTTTCCTCCCATTGACATCATTTCCGCTCATGTCTTCCAAACGGACGCAAACTTCTGTCATCTTCAAATTGGTGTGACCATCACTAGCTGAAACTCTGCACTTCATCTCAACGACACATTTTACAAGCTTGCAAGGCAATATGTCCACAGCAGGTAATAAGCTGCCAAAGCACACAAGAAATTTCACGTTAGATGACGGGTGTCTCTGCTCACCCAAGGGACTCCAGCTTGAAAGATTTGCAGCCTGCCCTGTTCTCTTGTTTATTACAATCCAGCTCAACTTTATATTTTCCAACAATTGCCTCCAAATTTCGCCCTCTTTTTCCACCTGATCAACTGACATAATTGTAGGCAACTTATCTTCATGATTGCCCACATCTTCAAGATTAATAATGTCAGTCTGGAAAGGAGATTGAAGATACCACTCTGGGAAAATGCCTGCATAAGGAATTCCCCACACGATCTTGGAAAATATGGGTTTATTTTCATATTGCACATCCACAACCCACATTAAATCACTAGTATTACAAACCTCCAAGCTACCATCATGGTCATTGAATATGGAATCGCTGTGAAAGGCCTCATGAGAAGCAATAACAGAGAAACAGTTTGCATAGAATTTTCTGAAGCCACCCAGTGAAGAAGAAATGAGATTTTTAAGCTGTGGGTTTTGTGTGGAAGGCCAGCGAATGAAGCATGCCTCTTCCCACAAACTCTCCTGGCTTGCAATGGAGAAAAACTGTGGAGATACACACGCCGCTTTTGCAAGTGTTTTGCTATCCACAAGACCTAAAATTTCTGTGAGAACATCAGCGTCCAGAGACATGCTTCTTTCTTTTTTATGAGATTTTCTTCCGGAGATTTGGGTCTCTATATATTTTTCACCCAACAGTATAGTTTACATAATTAAGCATGTTTATATAAAAAAAAAAATGAGATGAAAAAGGCTAAAAGTGGAAATCGCTTACGCAAAGAAAAAGCCCCAAGTCATATTCTCACCCACGTCATTTGACTTTTGTTCTATCCATTGATTTCTGTGCTGATTGGTCCAAATTTCTGTGGTTCTCCATTTTTAGTCGACGGACTCAAACTATTTTATTAAACATATCATGTCATTGATGGGATGGTTTGAAAATAAGGGCATCGGTTTGAACGCTCGCTTGTCTTTAATTCAAGATAACCAAATCCCCATTGACGTGTTAAAATCCAAGCGCTTCAAAGACGGCAACGTGTATACACCATTCAAATTGTATTATTTACTGTATTTATTAATTAACAAAAACATTAGAATGTTAGGAAATTTCTATTTATTAATTAGTAAAAATATTAGATTATTAGGAATATCCTTTTGTTTTTTTTCGAATATGTACTTTAATATATAGATAATAACTATTTATCATTTCTTTTAATTAATTAATAATTACAATAGTTTGGGTGATGTATAAACAATGATTTTATAGAGAGTATTTTTGAGTAAATGAAAGATTTTGGTTTGTCCAAATTACCAAGTCTAAATATTAAGACATTGTCTACTCAATATTCAAAATGTATTATTTTCTGTAATTATTAATTAATTAAAAATTAGAATGTAATGATTAGTTTAAGTTTTAAATAATTAATAATTACAAAATATGGTATATTTTTTGTGGCACCTAATCAATGGTTCTATCCATAACATCCAAATCCTAGGTCTCATACTCTCATTTACATCTACATTATAACATTGTTTTCTCATCTATATTGTCACCAACTTTGTGTCAACTACCGTCTTATCATGTCCGACTTCAAATTATAGTACCTATAATTGATAAAGAATAATGTATTCATATCAATGTGTAGTTAGTATGGTTTCACATCAAAACTTATTAATGCTAAGTGTACACAATAAGTAGGAAAATTGAAGCATTAAACTCAGCGACAAAATTTAGAATATCATCATAAATAAGTTTATTAAAATGATTTGCATCTTTGGACATAGATTAAGTCTTTTGTGTAGAATTTATTCTATCAAGCTATTTCAAGTGTATTATTATATTTTATTTTTAGCGGTATTTAGTATTATATGGAGCAATTCTAAAAAAATAAAGTTATATTTTTATACATTGATTCCTATATTTACATAATTATTACAAGTAACAAATAAAAATATATGTTAACATTATCAAATAATTCAAGCTTAAGTTATTACTATTGTTTAGTGTGCACTATTATATTGGTGTTTATTCTCTCTACTATTCTAGTATGTCTAGTAATAGATAAAAATTGGAAAAAATCTCATGAAATACCTTGAACAATTTAAATTTTGTAATAAAAAAAATTCAACTATTAATGTGAAATTCCTTAGTTTTTTATTAAAGGAAAGTTGATTTTGAAAGGACCAGAAAGCCTGTTACAAAAAAAACATCCAAAGAAACAACCCAGACGATAAACATCTACTAGACACAACTAAACAAAACAAAAACAACATGGGATCAAAACCTTGAAGTGTTATAAAAAATTTCATTGAAATTTTATTTTTATGCATAATATCCTCATTGGTAATACAAAATTTGTTCAAAATGTTGTTAATAGGGGTGGCCCCCTCATCCTTTCTTTTTAAAGTCTTGTGGCAAGGTCAAGGAGAGAGACTGTATCCCTTTCCTTCACAACAGTACTATTGTCATTAGCAAGAACTTTCTTGTTTGATTTTACACTACGGGAAGGGGAGATGCATAGGTTTCTTTGGATAAACCCTTTACAGCTTCTGCTCGAGTATTCAATCTCCTAATGCCCTCAAAATTGTTCTCCATGCCTATTTGACTAACAATAGGAAACACCTTCAATTTATCATGAAAAATAACAATTGAGTCCTCCAAACTCTTGATTCAAAGCTCGTGATTCTCTTTCAGCTCCTTAATACCATTTTCTAGTGTGTGAAGACTAGCCATCGCTTCATCTAGTGTATTGATGGGATGAGTATGAGTGACTTCATGTTTTCAAAAACACTAATTTAAGTAGAGTATTACATGGCTATCCACATGACCTTCTTAATATTTTTTCTTACATTTATGGTATATTAAACAAAAGGGCCCTCTTAATAGGGGTGTCTTTACCCAAATCCATTGGAATGTCAATACAAATCCCCATATCCTTTCACCCATAATAAGTGAATTTGAAATAGGGGAATGAATAACAGGGTTAACAACCTTTTGATAATTCTTTTTAAGTTTCTTAATGCTAGAGGAATTTCTCTGGCCCCCACAATTAGGACCTATTAGAAACCCTTTCCTCTAGTCGACATAAAGGAATACACTTTCAATTTACCTTTACCCTTGTCAACATCGCTTGGCTCTAAAAAATCTAGCACAAAACCCTCAGGGGGAGTATAATTTGAGTCATTATTATCTGAAACCACAATTATATTCTGGGAAGAGGTACTCCTTTTAGGGTACTTGCATTTACCCAAATGAAAAAAGCTTCTTCATCCGAGGGAGCATCCTTAGAGTTTGTGCAAAAGTCTTCATAAAGATGGTGGACATTCTATTGTAACTCAATGCTAGTCTTGGGTGGAGAATTTTTATGGACAAACACAGACTTAGCATGCTCCATTATAAGGATAATCAAACCCTCATGTAAAACTAGGGAAGAAGGGGTTTTGGCATGAGATTTAAAGCTATGACACATGGAGGATAGAAAATAAAAAAGGTAGAGAAATAAAATTATCATACCTAAAATGATTGAGAATAACAAAATAGTAGCTAAAAAGGATACAAAATTTGTCATCTAGGGTTATGTACCGCATTATAACATTAGCCACATCTGACTATGGAGATTTAATAGAGGATCTTTCATACTCATTATCTGTAGTTATCTTAACCTTATCCCTATCTCCAGGAAAGAAAAAAATCCCATGCGCCTCATTTACACACTTCTTATCCCTCTAAGATTTCCTCCCTTCAACTAGAACATTGGAAAATTTTGTACAATTAACTCTGTTAGTGATTTTTCTTGCTGAATCCTATTACAAGCCTTAAATGCTTCAATTGAACTCTGTGATTCCTAAACTCCTGATTCCAAGCAAGAAAAGACTAATTGACAAGGAGAAACTCCTTCTACACTTCGGGCTCCACAGACCTAGGCGGGTGTACCTAAAACATATAACTGATTACACAGTATATATAAAAGTGGACATTGATATGCTATTCACCTTTATTTAACCAACTTATGAAACACTTTGTAGATGACCAAAATCAACTGAAAATAGAGTTTAACCAGATAAACCATGATTGCAAGAATAACAAGAACTAGTGAGACAAGGATCTTCATCCCTCTTCCCTTTTAAGGAGGGGCAACCTAGTGATTCAGTCTTCAAGGAATCAGCAAGTGAATTGTACTTCTTGAATACAATCAGACATGAATGTTCATAACAACGGGAAAGTAAAATGATTTGAATTAATGCTTGATGAAGAAAACTACTATTCAAGCCAAGACCAGTGCCTTATCTATTGGGCAACAGAGTCAAACAAATATGCAATCCCAGAAAACCCTAACTCCAACTCAAGAACCCAAATGAAATGCCTTGTAGACCATTCTTCTCATTTCAACACCTGGACATCAAATTCATATATAAAGCTTAAATTCTCATAACTTGTACTCAAGATTGACTCTCTCCTTGAAAGAAACTTAAAAATAAGATCATAGCTACCTTATAGCCAGTGCATCAAAATGCCTTACAAACTGACACACAAGAACTAAGACCATATACACAAAGACATCAACAAGAGCTGAACAGGGATTCCATTGTTTTCATTAAAATTCACTTGAAACTGTACATTGCAAAACCATGAACACAAAAATATAAGACTCAAAAGCCTAAAGCTGTCCTAGCAGCATAAATTTTCAACATCCTTTTACAAAATGAGAGAAAAACAAGGATATAGGAGAATGTGGTTAGTTGAAAGCCAACTAACAGCTGTCCATCTTTGGCATGAAAATATCCCCAGGTTTTCCCACACTTTTCTCTACAACTGATTCTCCAAACTGAACCACTATCTGCAATCATGTCTCAAATTGATTTGATCCTGATTCTGATCCTCAGATTTCAAACCCAGATCACTCTTTCACACTTCACTAAAACTGAAAATAATCATCACCATTGGATTCCTTGTCTTCTCCCATTTCCGGAAACATATAACACTTATATGTTTTGATAAAAATTGAATTTCTAGGACATTTTTCCGTGAACAGGCTTGGTCTTTTAAATTTTTGAATTATTTCCTATAGTTTGAACTATGTCATTTTTCAAATCTTTTTAAGTCTGCAATTTTATATCATTTTTTGCATTTTACCATCGAAAGCACTAGGAAGCACAACTTGTCATCATTTCATTTGGTGCTCAGACTTGACCTCGGGTTGACCACCCTCATTTGGAGAACTGGCGAATGCATGTATCTCCAAGTCTCTAAATAAATTCGTTAATTGTGGTTAAACTTAAAGATTCGGTGAACAAGTTATTCTCTAATTATTTGAATTCTGCCTTAACCTCAGGTTACATCTGGAGACCTGGAGACTAGCTTAATCTCACAATCTCGGAATGAAACTACCTAACCACTAGCTATTTGGAGATCTCCTGATTGAAGGCTCACCGAATTGCGAAATGGTTAGGGCTTAACCGCTAGGATCTAGTGACCTGGCGACTGGTGGTTAGCTAACCGCCCACTGGATCTCGCGGTTATCTCTGAACTACCGATTTGATCGCGCGACTACATGACCACTTGCCACGTGTCAACTTTGTCCTTGTCACCGTCACACCACCCATTCTACAAAATTTACTTACATGCACGGGCCCACCGGCATCAAAATCGAGGTTCCCTCCGAATGGTCATGCGGGCAGAGCCTCCAACATTTCATCTTAATAGTTTTTAAAGTTTCCTACCATTTTAGCTCAAAATTTATGGGGTCCGCCGCCGCAGAGACCTCCAGCCGAGCAGGCCCACCAATGACCTCTTGGCTCTTACTTACAAAGCATAGTAAGTGTTGGTGTATAAAAGCCACAATAAGTCTGATTTCCTGCCGCATGTGAGAGTAAAAATCCTCACTATGCAATCCCTTCTTACGCAACATTAGCATGCGGTTCTTCTGAGAGCAAAACGTATTAAACTCCATGCTCCACCACCACTGCGTCGCCATTACACTACCCATAATCTATCCGAGAAATCAAGGAAGCCATGAAAGCCTCCATCATTTTGTCACTAGTCCACGGCTTCATTCCTGCCAAAGCTACACCCTGGGTGCTTATACCCATTATTTCTTGACTTTGTATCTCCCGAGGCTATGATCGATCCATCTCATTGTTCCTTCTGGAATTCACTGGGTCAATCCAATTCGCTCCATTTATTTGCATGGTTTAAGGCATATGCAGGGTATGCTTGCACAGGGGGCCTCTTTCTACTATGTGTGACTAGCATTTCCCATTTCCTTGCGTAAGCACATCACACACCATCTTTCATATTAGGCGTGTGCCTATTTTCATGCACAGGCTATTTGTCTTGTGTGGGGTCTTTCTATTCAACATGTTGTGGCCCCCCTTTCAATTTGTGTGGAATCTAATGCACTTAGCATGTGGGTCTCCTTTGTGTCTTGTGTGACCTACCCAAACCTACATTGCACGGGCATTGTTTCAACTACGTGGGGCTCCCTTGTTTCATGCAGGAGACCCCCACATATTTGCATGGCCTCCTTGCCCCAATCTTACACAGGCTCCACCTATACTTCTGCAGTGCTCACAATGCGTGAACAGCCCCTCATTTGTAAACAATGGTGCGCTTCCTCCTTCCAACCAATGTGCACATACCCTCTGTCAAGTGCACAACATGTTATATGCAGGTCATTTAGTGGTACGTACAGCATCGACATGTACACACACTCCTCCATATCAAAATGCACCCTGGCATCATTCTGCACCTTGCCTCATCCATCTTTGGTTGTTCGAATGGGCACCATCATCCAACACATTCATTGCCATAACATGCATTTGATGCTCATCACATGTTTACAAAACCTCTTGATTGACGGCAATATTACAAAGACATTTAATGAGTCTATAAAAAATGTTATTATTTAGGCTAAAACCCTTCAATGACATTCAAATGAACAATTCTGAAGTTTTAATTTTGCCATGTGTGAGTCAAAACTTTATATCTGTGCTAGCTTTTACATTTGCACACAAGCCTTGACTCCATTGGTTTCATGGGACAAGATGTGTCTTTTCAAAATTGTAGTCTTTGCCTAATGAATCTACGCTCTTTGCACAAGCATATGTCATGACTTGGCCATCCTTTTCATATAAGTTCCATTTGTTGCTGACTCCTAGAGATATTATGCACAAGGCATAGCATTTGATGCACACCCCCCTCCAAGACACTGAAAGGCAATCAATCAACTGAAATTAGAACCATAGTGCATCGAAAAATCGATCACATAATTCATTTTTCCATCTTTTATAAAACTGTCAAATACCACTAACTGGCTCCTGAAAGTGGCTTTAAAAACTGACTGAACGACCTGATAGGAGAGTGCCACCAAGCACACATGCTGACTTCCAACATACTCCATCAGCACGCCAAACCTCAGCCTATGAGGAACTTCCAGTTAGAAGATATTGATTTCCAAACATGCCTACTTCAAATTATCTTGCAAATCAAACATGTCAGAAAACACAGACTGGGTTCATATTCGTCTTTGAAAACTAGGCTAAACACGATAGTAGGATTCAAAAATAGGGGCATTTTTTCTTTGTCATACAGAGAGTATAATTCCACAATTAGGGCTCATGACGAATAACAGGGTGCATTTGGTAATCAGGCAAAGATAGGCTCTCAGAATTGCAAACTGGGAAGCATAGTAAAATAGTGATTTGTGCATATGGAATGACCCTGGGAGAGTATGCTAAAAGATTCATCAAGACTTCTAACATGGCATACTTGTAGTACTTTTAGAGTAGAACATAGTGGTACAACCCGTTCGGGCTCATCAATCATGGATCAAAAGTTATAACATCATGAACAGGGGTATAGACCAATCTGCACATTTCACAACTTGTAAAACAACAGAAGTTCTATTTGGAATCGCATTTGCAAACTGAGCAAACGAATTCGTCATGACCTCAAAATTGAAACATAGGAAATATTTGATTCCTGGAATATGATGCAATAGGAATTTTTTCAATAGGGTCAACTGGGTCAAAGATATGACTGGTCAAACAAGCCCTTCCAAAATTCTGAATAATTACACAAGTGCATTACAACAACAAACTACTAACTTTGAGAGGTTCGAAACCAAATCAAAAGGATTCGAAATGACTTGAAAATTGGAACATAAGTTCTTTGATATTCATACTAAACATCCTCAAAGTGGTGGGTCATGAAACATTTCTGGATGTGATATTCAAAGGCAAATTGGGCTACTGTACTCTGTTTGACACTTAGGCAGAATTGTGCAATTTGACACCTACTCAAAATCGGACTTCACCGAATGATTCAGGATGATAAAATAACATCATAGAATGAATGCATATACTGAATGGAGTGTGTTAAACACCTAGAACACCTCATAAGCTTCAAAATGATAGCCGCGTACATATGCATGAAAAACACTTAAAAGGCTTCAAACTGTAAAATTTTAACATGGTACTCAAAACCCATGTTGCATTTTTGAGTCCCAACAGTAGATTGGCGACTCTACTAGGGAACAAATAAATGATAGAAAGTTTAAGATGTCCAATTCCTTGCTTTGCTAAATCATCCTAGGGTCTAGTCCAATTTGGTTATAGAGTCTATTCTTTTCAAAAATTGTTATATCTTCTCACTGAATGTGACTGACGACTTTGAATCTCTGTTTGATCAGTGTTTTGTGAGATGAAATTGTAATATATTTTGTGATCCTGATAAACAGTGCATCCTGTGAAGTTGTTTTATGTTTGTTGATAAAGAAGGTCCAAGTGTGAGATAAAGTTTCTCAGTTGGTTCAAGATTGGTCCTCTACAAAGAGGTGGTGGCTCTACAAAGATTTGAAATGTGATTTGAGATAGGCTTCTGATCAGTATTTTACACCAGCATCAGAACTTGAGGTATTTGGATTTTCATGCATTCTCTTATCATGAAAATTAAATGTTGAAAAGCAATGTCTCCATCAAGTGATTTCCAGCACTAAGAAGGAGAAAGGTTTGAAAGTTGTTCATACACTTCATTGAAATAAGTTTCAGCTTGTTAGTAAAAGTTTGTGAAGTGTGTTTGAAGAAGTTAATTTGGTAGAAAGTATATAGGTCTGTTGCAAGTTATAAATCAGAATTATTGTTGGTGAATGAGTTCCAAAGTTTCAAAGAATGTCAAATTTCTTTTCATCAAGCAGGCAGCCGGTTAGTGAAGTTTCTAGATCTATTTCTACCAAGAGATATATGGCATTATGTTTTGATGGTATTCATGGTTTCCCAAATGTCATTCCTAATGATATTAGAAAAGGTTTGCCTAAGTTTAAAGGAACCATCTTGTTTCAACCAATCATTATGTTCAGTTACTTAGTGACTTGATATGTGACTTTGAAATTGCTCATGAGGATGTGCATATGAAATTATTTGTTCAAACTTTATAAGGTGATGCTAGAGATTGGTTTTCTTTTCTATCGGCATGTTCTATTTCATCTTGGAGTGAGATGCATTCAGCCTTCATGGAGCAATTTGGAGAAAGGGCAAGCATATCTGTTTCTTATAGTAAGTTTTTGAAGATTCATATTGAGAGTGACGAACTTGTTCCTCAATTCAATATCAGATTTGTAAAATTTTTGAACGAAATCCCTGAAAGTTATAGACCCAATGATAAAGTAAGTGTGTGTGTGTGTGTGTGTGTGTGTGTCTATACACACACACACACACACACACACACACACACACACACACACACACACACACAGATACATAGATACATAGATACACACACTAATGCACAACATAAATCTTAGAACAACATCAAATCACAAATCACAAGACCGTGCATCACAAATTGCATCAAATTCCCCAACTAGGGTAACCTCCTAAACATAAATCTAAGTCCACAGGTAAGCTTGAGAGCAATCTTGGTAATATCTCCACACAACAACAATTCAAGGATTTTGAAGGTGCTCATACCTGTGTAGCTAGGTGGAGTTGATGCCTGGTACCTGCATCCTACAACACAAACCAACATACATATATATATAACAGATAGTATCAAACAAGGAGGGAGAGTGTGACATCGTGTGGACCTCCTATAGGAATAAATCTGACTGCCTCCCCTCATCCTACACTCACATCAGACAATGACATCAACAAAGCATAAATGGATTAGTGTGATTAGTACTAGAATAATCTCTATCCCAGATTACATCATAACATAACCATGTAAATGTAAATCATCTATTGACTTCTACAACCCAGTGTAACGATCAGACATGTACTCATAATGTCTCATTACAAAATCAAGATAAACAAATCATACAATTCTCCGTATAGAAATAATGTCTAATCTCGAGTGTGACATGTAACATCATTAGAGTAAGTAACACATCTAACCCCTTTAGGTGATTATAATTAACCTAAGATAATCTTAAATATTAATAGTGAGCATAGAAGCATATAAGTCTATCAGGTGATCCTTTTAGCATTAAGGTCCTAAACTATTGCTGACACACATGAAGATGTATAGGAGCATACCTATGCAATATTATTATTTCCCAAATTAAAATATGAAGTTATCATGATTAGGAAGCAACCATCCCAAGAAGATCACTCTCTTACAAAATAACCATGAAATCACTTATAGCATGATCTAACTCCCTAGTGAGCATAACCAAGATTTTTTAGGGTTGGAGGGGCATCACACACACACACACAGAGAGAGAGAGAGAGAGAGAGAGATGTAGCACACAATCCTCTGTTAACAATAATATTCAATTACCAGATAAAGACACAGATTTGAAACCTTCAATATTGTTCATTCATCACTGACTCCTCTACAATTCGCTGCAAACTCTTAAGTAACCAAAAACTAGAAAAAAAACAAGAAATTCAAAAATTACCCTTTTTGGCATTTTTTTTCCACAGGTGTTTTTTTGCCATTTTTGGTAATTTTTGAAACAACACCTAAAAAGCTGAGATTTTCCCTAAACATGCCCTTGACTAAGTTAGAATGAATTACCAACTAATATCTGAGATTTGATAACATAAACTCGAATTTATTACAAAATAGGACTTTCTAAAAATTAGAGAAAAAACACTAAAAGATGATTTCGGAGCCCGAGATGAAACTTTCAGCTCCAGAAAATGTGCTAAAATGGATCGATTGTCAAAACAAACACCACCACCTGAGGCACGCACCCGAAAAAATTTAGCAAAAACCCAGACCTGAGTCAAAAGTTATGGCCTCCGGAAGTCTCTGTATGAGATGATGACCTACGAAAGGCCCTACATCAGAGAGAGAGAGAGAGAGAGAGAGAGATTATAAACAAGACACTTTTATTTTAGAGTCTTCATTGGCTTGTAACTAAATATTATGTAATACTATGTATGGTTTTTTTTCTTTCTTATATACTTATGTACTCTTGTTCAATCTATGTTGTTAGATGGACCCTTATAATATTGAAATGAGTATAGCTTCCTTTAGGTAAGTAATTATATGCTAGTACATATACATTTGACTAATACTAAGGATTAATTGACAATAGATAATGCATTGGTTGTGCTTGAATAAATATTATTATTGGATCTCTTAGCATATGCTTGTTAAATATTTTTAAGGTTTCCTGTGGGATATTTCAAGGATTGGGTTATGTTACTAATGTACTTTATAGATATCGTATCTTTATTTATTTTTTTTACTTTGGTCAAGTGTGTAACATAGTACTCCCTGGGAATTTCTTACCTTAATTGTATTCATTATATTCCTTACCATTATTAAATATTGAGAGTCCATATTGATATCCTTTAGTAATCATCTTCTTGGAATTAACTTTCTCTTGCACTTTTAGGCCAAGCCTCTATTTTTTGATATATTCCTTCACCAATTTGGTCCTTGCAAAGAATAACCAATCATTTACATGAATCCATGTAAACCCTTATCTTGAAATGACATTGATAGCATGGGATTGACCTCTATTATGAGATGGTAAGTTGGTTTCAAGTTATCATTTAAGTCTAGGACCTTGTCTCGGTTCCATCTAAGTGGGTGGAAGCTGATGGTGAAGTTGTCTAGGGAACTGTACCCTAGAAAGGGTTGTGTACCCACTTTTGTATCTTTTAAAAATTACAATTCTTTTTGTACCCCTATCTTGTGAACTAGTATACTATGGTTCAAAATTCAATTGTCAAACTGTAAAGTCTCCACGCATGACATAGGCAAGGCCATCAAAGATGAACCCCCAAGTCTTAGGTATGGACCCTTATAAATTTTCTATTATTGTCCATAGTTTTTGGATAAGTTAATAAGAAAGAGAATAATATAATCATGTATTCAATGTTTAATGGCTCTTACGACATGCATACAATTGTGAAGATATGTGTGCAGATGTAGGTAATGGAACATGATGAAGAAATAAGGCAACATAACTCAAGTATGCAGTGGTAAGTATTTGTTAATTTTAAATAAGTATAATCTTTACCCTCTTGGTTTCTAATTTAGATATAACGAATGGTTGTATATTGTGCTTTTTAGCTTAATGTAATGCATCATTATTTTATTAAAAAAAAAAATGCACTCCAGAAACTACAATACACCAATAAATAACCTCAAATTTATTAATTATCGAAGCTTTATATTTAATCTAATTAACTACTTTGTTATCTAACACAATAGGGAGAGTCAACTATAAATTATTGTTGAAAAGAAATTTAATTAATAATTAAATAAAGTCAAACTGATGAAGATGTGAAGTTTGAAAAGAATTTTTCAATACCTTCTACTTATTTATCTTACTTAGAACTTATAAATATGTAGAATTTGGAAAAAGACTTTTAATACCTATTGTAAAAAATAAAAAAGGTTACCTTCTAAAGAGTCTTAAGTAGAAAAAGGTAAATAGAAAAACTAAGCTTTCATAGGATGAGCACATGTGCTTGGAGAAAACAACATGCACCTTTTAAAAAGTTATATTAAAGCAATATAAATAACTTTAAAGAGGACTCACGAATTGCATGTGCCTGATATGAAGGTTAATTATTTAGATATTAAAGGCTAAATATTGTTAAGTACTTAAATTAATATTTCTAAATGGACACTTGTGTGCGTTTTATATGGGCGACGTCAAAGAGAGTCCCAAGCAATATATAGTGTAGAAAAACAAATGACAACTCGCTCGTATTATTCTCTGTATTTGAAATGGCTATAATTGGAAATCGCTTAGGTAAAGCAAAAGCCACAATCATGATCTCACCCATGTTATTTGGCTTTGTATTTTTAGTTGATCAATTCCAATTAATTTATTTCATAGATTTTGAAGATTTAATATCAGATCATTGATGAGATGGTTTGAAAAGAAAGACATCCATTTGAACGCTCGCTTGTCATTTTCGTTCCGTATTTTAATCGAATTTGAGAAGAAAATCAAATCCCCATCGACGTGTTTGAATATAGCCCTTGCAAAGAGAGCAGTTTTAAGTAAATCAAAGTTTTGATTTGTGGAGGAGGGAAAGGAATAAGTTTAACTTGTCGTTGAGATTGACGAAATGAAAAGTTAATTTGTGTGCAAAGGTTCCTAATTTCCGTCGGCCGATCTCCCTTTAATAGTTGTGAAATTTATCTGTGGTAATAGGTAAACACATTTCCCTATTCTACTTGCTTCATGTCTTTTCAAAGAATAAATTATATCTCCTTTTATGTATTGTTGTACAAGAAAAATTGTATTATCAATTTAGATGTAATTAGCCAACAGAGTATTTTATGTAGGCACAATAATTAGTCAATAGTTTCATTTACACCATGTAGACATAAGATAGGAGATATAAAATGTCATGGTATTAAATAAAATGTTGAATTTAAAAAAACATCAACTATTTCTTTATATAAAAATGTTCTGGAATAGATAGACAAATAAATTTGTTGGTCTTTAAATTGTTTGCAAAATGCAAATAAACTCTTAAAAAACTCAGCATTCAAGCTTGTCTTAAGAAGAAAATGCATTGAAAATTGGAAAAAAATCAAATTTACCTTGAAGCAATATGTAGATCCATAACTTTATTGAGCTTTAAAGACTCAAAAGAGCATAGTAAAAAGTATTTTGATTATATCAATATTTATAAGATTGATAAGTCCATCTAAATTTGAAACTTTAAACCATAATATTGGAATAAATAACCATTAAAGCTAAATATCCATTTCATAAACTAAATGACACGGAGTTTTAAATTCTAGGTGTCTTTATAGGGCATCAATTTTTCATGCCAAAGAATTCAATTTCCAATCCCATGCAAAATGGTTTATATTCATAATCAAAATTTCTAACATTTTATATATAAATTTCAAAATGTGAGTTATAATTTAATAATTTTTTCTAATCAAATTTTAATGTAAATTATAGATTTTCATGTAAATTTGTACTTGACTCTCTTCCATGTATCTTCCACATCACAAATTAATTCTCAATATTGAGTAGTTTGTTTCTCCTCTCTTCACATACCTTCCTTGTATATACCGAACTATTTGTTGTATTATTGTTTTTGTTATGCTGATACAGATGAGACTCTCTGTAAAGAGGAGTTTGTAACTATTTCACTAATCAATAACAAGTGCATTTTTATTCTACTATAGCAATTGCACATATTTGTGTTTCTTTTGATCTTAGTTTATCAAATTAGTATCAGCGCTAGTTATTAAGAAGTGATTTAAAAGTTTGGTGGAGTCGAGGGGGCATCAAGGCTATGGCCTCAAGAACTCTAAAATCCCTCCAAGTTGCTGTGTAAGCTATATTGTCCAAGAAGAGAAGATTGAACATGTCTAACTATTTTTTGTCAAAATAAAAGATGTAAAATAGAAGCACCCATAGAAAAAGGGTCTACCATTTCTATTATAAGAGAATCATGGTACCTTAGTTGTAGTTGAAGTCAAAGAGATTTTGGAGATCTATAGCCATCAGAAAGGGAGATTGCTGGAAAAGAAAGTAGTTGCCAGAAAGGAGGAAGATGGTGTTCATTGTTTCAAAAGAGTGTAGGAGACAAAAAGAAATAAAAAATGACGAGTCATTTAAGGAGATAGAATATCAAAGATTTTCAATTTCAAGGCTATTGAAGCAACTTAGTGATATTATAGCGGAAACCAAAGGAATCAAGTAAGGAAAGACTACAGTCAATAAAAAGTGAAAGTTGTTCTTTCTGCTATAGTATATTGTTTCTTGTTTCTTAGTCAAAGTTTAAATTATGGGAAAGATGAAGCTGCATAAAGAAGGCATTCTCTGTAGTAGAATCTGCTGTCATCAAAGTTTTATTATGAAATGGTAAGTTGAAGATACAATTTATTATTTCTGCTTAGTACGATCATAAGGATAGAGATCATAGTGAAAGATTCAACCACAGTTGTTGAAGGCATGCAAAATTACTTGTACGTAAGTTTGTGGTCATCTGAAATCATGTGTATGCAAAGTTTGTTGTCTTTTGAAACCACTTTTATGTGATTTTTATGGTTAGTCAAAAACTCTTGTGTGTAGAGTTTGTGGTCAGCTATAAACTATTTTATGTGATAGTTTATGGTAAGCTGAATCTTTTAAAATTTTTATTTGTTAGGAATAAGCTACAAAAATCTCAATGTCGTTATAAAGAGAGAAAGATAGTAATGAAGCAGTGCACTATAGTCCAGTTATGAAAAAAAAGATGAGGTTTGAGAAATCTGAAGACTTGTACATTATATAGAATTAGTGGTCGAAATTAAAGGGTTAGTGAAGTTTAGTTCACTCCGCCCATCTGCCATCAGTTGGAGAGTATTACCAAACAAGAAGAAAAAGAAGAAGAATGAAATGAGGTTTGCCATATGCATGTGTTGCACAGACTTTACGATGATTACCCTTGTTCTTTTACCGGTCTTCCCCAAGTTTCACGTTCATTTCACCGTCTCGGGCTATTTTTAACGTCTTTTATGTGTGCTTACGATTGTCGTATAGCAAGCTGACAGAACATACTGCTCAATCTCAATTTTATTTATTTTTCATCGCTGTCAGGGGAGATATTTTTTGTTTTAATTTGTTCAGTTTGTCTGTCTCTTATACTCTATAGGTGGAAAAGTATTATACAATTAAATCTATAAATATCTGTGATACTCCTATCATGATTGTAATATTACAATTGAAAAACAAATAAAAATATTGAATTTTGACTAGTATCTATAACATTTCATAGTGAGATTATACAGATTTAATTGTATAGTAATTTTTTTATCTATACAGTGTAAGAAACAAACAAATTAAAGAAATAAAAATGTAAAAAATCTGCACAATTTAACTGTGTAGATGTTTTCAAATTCATATTTAAATTTATAGTACTTTTTCTACTTATATCATTGTGTTTTGATGTTTCAAATTCGTATTTAAATTTATCATATAGGAAATTTCTCATAACTACAATAATGTCTTACCCATATCTAGTTAATAAATAGACCATAATCATGATATTAATAGTACATGCTTTTCACTCAAGTACATTTTCAAATCATCAAAAATAAAAAATGTTCTGGAATAGATAGACAAATAAATTTGTTGGTCTTTAAATTGTTCGCAAAATGCAAATAAACTCTTAAAAAACTCAGCATTCAAGCTTGTCTTAAGAAGAAAATGCATTGAAATTTAGAAAAGAATCAAATTTACCTTGAACAATATCTAGATACATAACTTTATTGAGCTTCAAAGTTTCAAAAGAGCATAGTAAAAAGTATTTTGATTATATCAATATTTATAAGATTTATAAGTCCATCAAAATTTGAAACTTTAAACGATAATGTTGGAAAATGTAAATAACCATTAAAGCTAAATATCCATGTCATAAAACTAGCTAATATATACTCTATATATAATACACCGAGATGTATCAAGGCATTGAAATTTTTCAACTTTAATTATCATTAAAGGTGAATGATGAAAAAATTAAACGCCTCAATACATCTCGGCATATTATATATAGAGTATATATTAGCTAGTAGCAGTCGCAGCATGCATAAAACATTGAATAAATTAATCTGATTAGGGTTATAATTAGGGTTCATATTGAAGGTTAAGGTTTATATCATGGTTAGTGTTAGCATTAATAAACCATTACCTAATATGAACACTAATCTTGAAGCTAACCCTTAGTAAAGCCTAACACTAAGATTGTTCAAAGATTAACCATTAATAAACCATTACTTAATATGAGCACTAATCTTGAAGCTAACCCTTAGTAAAGCCTAACACAAAGATTGTTCGAAGATTAACTTATTTAAACCTAACCCTTTCTTAACTCATATATTTTATTAATTTTAAGATATTTATCTATTTATCATTCTCAATAAAATCTTATATGTATATTCTAGACATTGTTAATCTTTATATATTTTAAAATTTAATATAATAAATTATTAAAATTGATTAATCATTATTTATAAAACTATTAATTAACTTAATTGTAAATATAGAATTCTCTCTATTATACTATCAACTCTATACTTATCAAAACTTATTCTAATAGAAGTCATTCTAGGGTTTAGGATTAGGGTTACAATTATGGTGAATAATTCTCACCCTAATTAAACCCTTATTTTAAATTTAGTTAGACCCCAATTAAGTCATTTAACCCTAACATTAACATAACTTGCATATTTATAACATTTTACCCTAATTGAACTCTTAATATAATCTAATCATAGAACCTAACCCTTTACATAGTTCAAATATTTTCCTATAACCCTAATCAAGCTCTAACCCTAAATGAATCCCTAATTAAACCATAACTTTAATTATATCTTAACTCAAAGTTTATTTGAAGCTTAACTAATTTAAACCCTAACCATGATCTAATTCTAACTAAAGATATCTCCTACAAATCAAATTTAATCCTAACCCTAATAATAACTAAACTCTACCTATCATTATTATCCTAATTGTGCTCTAATTTTAATTTAATTAAACTCTAATCTTAACCATTAATAAACCATCACTGAATTTGAACACTAACCTTAAAGTTAACCCTTAGTAAACTCCAACACTAAGTTTATTTGATGAATAATTGATTTAAGCCTAACCCTTTCTTAATTCAAATATTTTATTTATTTTAAAATATTTATCTATTTATCATTACCAACTACTTATATCTAGATTGTAGACATTGATGCTCTTATATATTTTAAAGAGAAATATAAAAAATATTCTTACAAAGTTGATTAATGATTCTTTAAAAAAATATTAATTAACACTCACATACCTAACCCAAATTGAACACTAACATTAAAGATGACCCTAGCTTCTTTTTACAATTAACTCATTTAACCCTAACCTTAACCTAACTTGCATAGTTATAATATAAACCTAATTGAACTCTTACTATAATTTAATTCTAAACCCAACCCTACCCATAATTCAAATATTTTCCAATGACCATAATCAATCTCTAACCTTAATTTTATCCTAACCCCAACTTTATTTGAAGCTTAACCAATTTAAGTCCTAACCATGGTTTAATTCTAACTAAAAATATCTCGTACAAATCTAATTGAACCGTAACCCTACTAATAAGTATACTCTAGTAATAATCATTATCCTAATTGAACTCTAATTTTAATTTAAGTAAACTCTAATATTACTCACTAATAAATAATTGCCTAAGTTAACCCTAAGTAAACCGTAACACTAAGATCATCTGAAGATTAATTGATTTAACCCTAATCCTTTCCTAACTCGAATGTTTTATATATTTTAATATATTTATCTATTTATCATTCTCAACATCTGCTTATATATATATATATATATATATATATATATATATATATATATATATATATATATATATATATATATATATATATATATATATATATATATATATATATATATATATATATATATATTGTAGATGTTAATACTCTTTATATATTTTAAATTTAAAAATAAAAAATATTCTAGAAAAAATGATTATTGATTGTTTATGAAAATATTAATTAACTTAATTAAAAATAGAATTCTCCCTAACCATAATCATTTGCATTTGGGTTATGTTTATGGTTAAGTTTTTCATCATGGTTAGGATTATGGTTAGGGTCATCGTTTATACCAATTTTATGTTTAGGGTTTATGATTATGGTGAATAATTCTCACCCTAATTAAACACTCATTTTACATTTAATTATACCCTAATATTAATCCTTACAATCCTAACCACAATTGATGACTAGTATTAAAGATAACCCTAACCTTTTTATAATTAACTCATTTAACCTTAACATTAACCTATTTACATGTTTATTATATATCCCTAATTGAGCTCAAGATATAATTTTATCCTAAACCCTAATCCTATCCATAATTCAATAAATTGCCTATGACCCTAATCAAACTATAACCCTAATTAAATCCACGAGGAAACCCTAACCAAGCAATTGAATGCTAACCCCAACTTTATTTGAAGCTTAACTAATATAAACACAAACCATGATTAAATTATAACTAAATATATCTCCTAGAAATCTAATTGAACCCCGAGCCTAATAATAACTAAACTCCACTCATGGTCATTATCTTAATTTGACCCTAGTTTCAATTTAATTAAACTCTAATCTTAACCATTAACAAACCATTACCTAATATGAACACTAATCTTGAAGCTAACCCTTAGTAAAGCCTAACACTAAGATTGTTTGAAGATTAACCATTAATAAACCATTACCTAATATGAACACTAATCTTGAAGGTAATCGTTAGTAAAGCCTAACACTAAGCTTGTTCTAAGATTAAAGTATTTAAACCTAACCCTTTCCTAACTCATATATTTCATTAATTTTAAGATATTTATCTATTTATCATTCTCAATAAAAGATTATATGTATATTATATGTATATTCACTTGCCTCCTAATATCCTATTCCTCTATAGGATCTCCCAATAGGCTTAAATCATTAACTAAGGCCTATACAAACTCTTTTATAAGAGTCAATCTATTAAAACTTCACCTTGAAGGATCAACACCCTAGATTTTGGTTCACTTCTCCACTCTCACTTAGAAAGCTCTAAGTGCTAAATCTCAACTAACATCATACTTCATTGTAGGGACTATCTTTACATTGAAATTGTTCATATCCTTTCCCATTTGACTCATCTTGGAAGGATCTTGCATCAAATTTTCATCAGCTTCTCTATTTCACCATAGGAGACCTTAAAAATAGGCCTATTTCTAGTAGCCTTTTTTTATGGCTTTTGCCCTTTCTTGCTCAAATTCTCCAAACAACTTGCAAAACCAATTTGTGATATGGATACCCTTTGGCTTAAATTAAATAATATGGAGCTCTTAGGTCCTTACACCCTTCGTACACCTCCTTCTTATTATCAAGGATAAACAGGGCTAAAAGACCTAGTTTCTAGGACATACTAGCTACTTGCAAAGAACTTGCTCAAAACCTATCCAAATTGATTGATATGCCCTCAATCTTCTTAGGATGGATAGTAATGGCGAACACCTACTGGAAAAATTCCTATAGCCATATGTTACCATGCATTCCCCACATGAAGTCTTCTAATCTTCTCTATCAAACCTCTAACTGGGTCTTCCTAGCTCGCCTAGGGTTTGACTCTAAAAATAGCTAACACGATCAACCAGTTCTCTCCCTTTATGTACACTATATACAGTGGCCTCACTTGAAGATTCAACCATTTCTTTGGAGTTTCCATGGTTGAATCTCATGTGAGAGCCATGACTTCACAAACTATCTCATAGAGACCAATAAACAATCTTAAACTAAACCAATTTATTATATACACTAAATCTACTTAAAACCCTTAACCTATCAAATGAAAAAGTCTTAAAAACCCCTATAGAACACAATGCAATCAATGTATCAACACATTCAAGTCATTTGATATGACTGTCAATGCATAAACTTGAAATATCTTTTAGAACAATGTTGTAGAGCTAATAATATCCAACTCAAACTTTTCAAAACATACATCTACCTTGAGATTCAAGCCATGGCTTACATTAGATTCCATCTCCACCATTGTAGGGCCTGTTGGCTGAGCATCGACTCCTATAAATTAGGGAATCCAAAGTTATCCATGTTGCATGCAATATTTGCAATAATTGCAAATGTTGTCATGACAACATTTTTGCAACATTTGGCAACTTTGGTTGATGCCTTGATCCTATATTCTAGGACTCCTAACCTCCTATATCTCAAGGATCTGAGGTCATTTATGACCAAGATAGCATCTTTACAACCATTAACAACTCTAAAGCCTAAGACACATTAATGACTCAATCTCATTATCCCTACACTAGGAAATTGAAATAGCAACTAACAAAGGCTAATTAGTGACCTTAGTCCTAGTGACTAATTCACTTAGCCAACATTGAAAGAGACCTTCTAAGGTCTTGAAACAAACTATTCTAACCTCTTGACTTGGCTAGAGTCAAGTACAAGCCAAAAACACACTAACCATGGAGGCTAGCCTAGGTGCTCCTGCACCATGAGACCTAAGGAAAAGAATGTGATTGGAACAACATGGATTTTTAGAAATAAAATAAATGAGAAAGGAGATGTGATTAGAAAAAAGAAAGATAAGTCTGCAAAGGGTATCCACAAGAACAAGGTATTGATCATGGTGAAACATTTGCACCTGTTGCTAGATTAGGTGTAAGACTATTGCTTCCATATGCTTCTTACAAAGGTTTCAAAGTTTCTCAAATGGATGTTAAGTCTATATTTCTGAATGGAATACTTGAAGAAGTATACATTGAGAAACTTGATGGATTTGTTGAAAAAATAAATAAGGATATGGTATGTAAACATCATAAAGCTTTATATGGATTGAATTAGGCACCCTAAGCATGGTATGAAAGACTGTACTCTTACTTAGTTAAGATTGGATTTGAAAGGACTAGTGATAAAAACAATTTATACTTGAAATGTGATAAGTTTGATGAAATTTTGATTGCTGATATATTTGTTGATGACATTATATTTGTTGGTAATGAGATAATGTCTTAAGTCATTTGCACAGGAAATGAGAAAGGAATTTGAGATGTCTATGATAGGAGAAATTAAATTCTTTATTGGACTTGAAATTCAACAAGTAAAGGATGGGATCTATCTAACTCAATCAAAGTATATCAAGGAGATCCTGAAAAAATTCAATATGAAGACATGTGTTAGTTCTTAACCATGTTGACATAGTTATTTTAAAAAAGGTTTCATCAAAAGTCCTTTCATATAACTTTTTATGATCAATAGACCGCAGTCTTTACCCATGACTCATGTAGTAAATCTTAGTCATTGAAGTAGTCTTATAGAATTTTCTTATCAATATTATCTTTTCATATCACATATTGTCATTTATTGGTAGTAGTTCTTAATGGACAAAGCAGTTATTTTTTGTCAAAAAAGGTTTTTCAATTTTATTTTCTCACTATATTTTGTTTCAAAATTACTATAGACATCTTAAATGAACCTACTTAAAAGCTATTGAGAAAAAAATTGGAGCTATTTTATTTAATACATGTATATGGACTTGTTTAATTTATTTCACTTTAGAACTATTTTGATTTTAATTAAATCAAGCAGGAAAGGGCCTCAACTTAAACTAGAATAGACCAAATTCTAAAAATAGTTAAACAGAGCAAGAATCCTATAAGTAGCATCCCTAGAGCCAACTTAGAACAAATTGAATGAAACAAAGTTTTTTTTACCTAAACATACTTTAAAACTAATCTAGAAGACCCTAATGAAGAGAAAAATTGGGGTTAAAGAGTGGGTCTAAGAGAAAAATTTATCACATTTGAGTTGAAAAGGATTAGCCATCCATGTGGCCTTCATTTGACAAATCAACTTCTTGTCATCACAAAAGGTTTTCAGTTCCACACAAGTTGCCACTTGTGGCTAGGGGGTCTAGAGAGACATGCTTGGATAACCCAAGATAATGGAGATATTTCTGATGACACTCTTCTACATGTGTCTTATGATTTCCTACAACTAGCCTTGTGGTTCACCTTATGTATCTTGTGGTATGCTATTGTATCCCAAGTGTATCCTTCATGTTATCCCATTTTTATCCCTTGGGTATCTTTTATGTTATGCTTTAGATTTCTAACATGTGATGTTCTTATTTTGTGTTTGCCTATTTGGTTTGGGGCCTTGTGTTCATCTCCTAGCTCAGACGAAGTGGGTGTCAAGGTTCTGCGTGGTTGGGTGGAAAATACTTTTCCATTGAGGCTCAATGTTTGGGTTGTGGCTTTCTAGATACACTTTGAAACATTGTAACTTCGTCATTGTACCCTCTTCTTTCAATATATGATCATGATTGTAATATGCATCATATGATGTAAAATAGTTGTAAGCATAAACTCTTGTACATGATTGTAAACATGTTATACATATGTATTGATGATCACTGAGATTTAATTACTTAGAAGTGAATACATTGATTATGTATTTGATTATAATCATTATGTAATAGATTATTCTCCTATGGATTTATGGGTTTGATAAATAAATATAACATTTTTGATCTAATGTTTCTATTTTATGTTTAAATTTGTATTTGATTAT
>BSBK01006271.1:0-2500 GCA_027943335.1 Chamaecyparis obtusa
TAATCAAAGCATTTCAAACATTTGCATCACATGATATTACATCATAAACCAAAACGACAAGTGCATATGAAGTCACAACCAAAATCGATCTCATATATATATATATATATATCAAAACTCAAGATAAGTATAGGGGTGCACTAATGGCATAGTATACAAAAGAATGAGCTTGACTGAGCTATCTGATATGATCAATGTATAAACAAAAATGGCTAAAAAAATCCTATAAAGCATGAAAACAAGTAAAAATTGAATGCAGGAGAGGCACAGAGGTCCACTTACCGGGTTCCCATACTGGGGAGGTCACTGGTATTGACGACTACGCTCAAATTGGTGTGAAGAGATAGGAACTTCCATTTTCTCTCTGAGGGCTCCATAAGTTTCTCTAAAGTCAAAAGGAATAATGATTTGAAAATGACCCTTTTGGGCCTTATATAGGTTTTGACCTAATTTTTCAAAGTGCTCCGATTTGCGTAAAAATTGCACCCCTAGCTAATTTTGACGTTCTGAACCCATTTTCGGGATCAAAATCAAAATCTAAGATCATTTACTTTGTCAAAATCACAATTTAAAATTTTCAGACCCAGGATGGCTGACTGCTTGCATAATCGACCTTCTAAACATCAATGAAATCCATAACTCAACTTAACTGATTATCATACATCAAAATATCAAAATTTCAACTTGGTCAACCATGGTCAACTCATGGTCAAACCTAGTCAAACTTGGTCTTTAGGACCTCCAAATGATGCAGAACGCATCTTCGGACATGCATAACCATTTCTCAAATCGATTAACATACTTCAAAAATCTCTCAACGTTGACTTTCTTGTCAGATTTCAATTATCATCTTGAAGGTGGCATGGTATTACACATCATTAACTAATTTTGTCAATCAATCTTTCTTTCAGTAATCAAGACAGAAACCACGTCTACTTGCTGATTCATCAAAAGTCCTCGTCGCTTGGGGCACATCTCTTGGGGCATATCAGATTCATCAAGATCCATATCAATCTGGTGTTCTCTCACAAACTTGTAAACTGTATCAACTCTTCATAACCATTGGTTCATTAGTGTTATTTCCTTGGTTCTTCGTAATTGAAGGATTTAGATTTGATATCCTTTTGATTCCTTTGGACAATCAGGTCTGGAGTCAGGATAGTTATTTCTTCATAATCATAAGGTTCAAAATCAGGCATTTTGACACTTCTTCATAATCACTGGTTCATTGTTTCCATAGTTAACATCATCTTGATTCTTTGGTCAACCAGGACCTGAATCACCAAATCTTCAAATCAATCAATCAGTTTCTGTCTCGGAATCAGTTAATATTTTCAGGATCAGTTTCTCCACCACATAGCTGAGTCCATCTCATCATCAAAAATAGATTAATCTTTGAACCAGTGCGCTTCACACAATAATTCAAAGAGGGGCAAAATGTAATACCCCAAAAAAGGGCTATAGGACCATTGACCTCCTACATCGACAAATCGATCGAAATCAACACAAAAGTCCTAAGAAAAGGTACATATGTGCATCAAATCATTGAAAACCTAATCGATTGAATCTTAATTTTGCATCGGGGAATATTTCCTAAATATTCCTAATTTATCCTAATTATCTCCTAATTGAATATTATTTGGTGATAAATATGTTCTATTTATCCTAAAGCTAATTAATTGAATATGTTCAATATTTGATTAATTAATTTAATTTTGCCACTTAATCATTTAATTAGATTTATTCCTATTTAATATTATTTAATTTTGACAACAAATAAAAATCCTATGAATAATTGATTAAATTCTTATAAAATTGATTAAATCCAGTTGTCAATATTTAATGATATAGTTTTGGAATAAAGTTTGATTAAATAATTGATTAACCCATAAATTAGTTGTTTTAATTAAAAAATCAGTTAAGATGAGAATAATTCTTTTGAATTATTAAATTAATTCATAATTATTCATGCACATTCATAAAAGTAGTTAAACTTTAAATCAGTAAATCAATTCAATTTGTTATCTTTTTGAACTCAACATCTATTTCAAGTTAAAAAGTTGATTTAAACTTCTGGTTTGAGTTAAAAAGATGATTTTGCATGATTTTGTGAGTTAACTAATTCTGAGTTCCTGATAACTCAAAAATCAATCTGAGTTAATTAGGGAGAGATTTTTGGCTTTCCATGAGCTTTAGAAAATCTTAGATTTCTATATAAACAAGGCTTAGCCCTTCACAAAAGGCTTTTGGTTTTTGCATCCTTCAAGTGCGCTTTGAATAATTGAGCTCTTGCAAACAGGCGATTGTGAGATTTGTTTTTACAATTTCATTCCATTGTTTTCAATTCATCATTCATAGCATATCATATCATTGATAGAATCAATTGCATCCATTTTCAATTCTAGATCAATTTCATACAGTTTTTCATCATATTGCATATAGAAAAATCCAAAAAGATAGATTAAGCTGCATTCATTTTCATTCATCTTTCATCATTTCA